>MU158725.1:592775-606243 GCA_015888305.1 Antheraea pernyi | reverse complement strand
ACTCCTCTGGTGTTGTTAGTGTCCATGGACGGTGGTGATCACTTAACATCAGGTGACCCACCTGTTCGTTTGCCACCTATGACATAAAAAAAAAGTACATTAAAATCATAAATAAGTTATGTAAGAATTTTTACTTTATTTAATCTGTGATATCTCCTTAGATTATTAATTGAAATGGTACGCTAATAATGATATATATAAAAAATAATGTAATAATCTACATTAAATATTAAACTGCACGAGGATTAATAGTTTAATAGTTAAAATGGCGACGGAAATAAACCATTATTCTTTGGTAATATGTAAAAGATAAAAATATAATAGATATTGTTGGTTATCATAAGAAAATATGCATGAGATAGATATAAAAGTATTTAAGACTACGCCAGCAAAAAACAATCTGCGTGAAAGTTTTTGCCTCTCAGTATATAGTATCTTATCTATGTTTTTGCCAATGTGTATTCGATTCATTGTCAATTTAAAGTTAAAATGTGTACGATCTAAATTGGTTACAAACATCATACGCCACTTTAGTACTGTTAAGTCGCTTGTGCTTCAATAGATGGCGCTGTACAATATCTTCGTAATGCCATGTAAACGGGAACGGCACGTCAATGACCGTACTGGTGCTTGTAAAGGTTTTCTATGACACAGTTGATATCGTTAGATTATCGTAAAAATCAAGTCCAAAAAATATCGGAATATAAAAAATTCTATTGTTTTTTTTTCTCGAACTGACTATGCTATTGACCTGGTAAGGTCTTTACAGCTTCACCGGACTACAACAAATTCTATTGACGATTCTATATATTTTTTGCAAGTACATTATACGCATATGAATTATATGATACCAGTGATGGTCTACTCATGTAAATTCGACCAGAATTATTTTTCTTTTGAATTTCAATATTCAATATTAAAGCCGTTATTAATCTTATTTATTGACAACACTACAAATATCTATTTCGAGGATTCCTTAAGGTAACCTCAATCGAGTCGACGTTGAGGTAGGTTTAGAAAACGTCTTATAATATGGAATCTGAATACATTTAAAGTGATAATTTACGACAGGAAATAAATATGGCACAATCAAAAATAAAACATTAAGGATTTTTTCAAGAAGATCGCTGCTTATCGAATAAACATTTATATTCATGAAATACAAAAAATCAACATCATTTAGCGTGGCGACGCGTCGCCACGGCAAAAGTCAGTCTGAAATGCCGCTATGGATGTTTCACATTTAAAAAAAAGAATTTCAGAAGGACTGAAACTCGCTCTTCAAAGTCGGTAACAGTGATGCCCTTGGTGTTGCAGTTTTCCAAAGGCGACTATTAACCATTTACCATCAGATAGGCCGGCTGCCTGTTTGCTGTCTTTTGGCATAAAAAAATAAAACAAAGGAGATCGTTAGACAAACAGAAGAAAAGGGGTACTGCATTGATTTACCTGTGCCTATTTATTACACTATGGGCGAGTCGATACTAAATATCATTTAATATACGATAACTGTTACTGTTATATAGCTATATAGATATTATAGATATATATATATATATATATATATATATATATATATATATATATATATATATATATATATATATATATATATATATATATATATATATATATATATATATATATATATATATATATATATATATATATATATATATATATATATATATATATATATATATATATATATATATATATATATATATATATATATATATATATATATATATATATATATATATATATATATATATATATATATATATATATATATATATATATATATATATATATATATATATATATATATATATATATATATATATATATATATATATATATATATATATATATATATATATATATATATATATATATATATATATATATATATATATATATATATATATATATATATATATATATATATATATATATATATATATATATATATATATATATATATATATATATATATATATATATATATATATATATATATATATATATATATATATATATATATATATATATATATATATATATATATATATATATATATATATATATATATATATATATATATATATATATATATATATATATATATATATATATATATATATATATATATATATATATATATATATATATATATATATATATATATATATATATATATATATATATATATATATATATATATATATATATATATATATATATATATATATATATATATATATATATATATATATATATATATATATCTATAATATCTATATAGCTATATAACAGTAACAGTTATCGTATATTAAATGATATTTAGTATCGACTCGCCCATAGTGTAATAAATAGGCACAGGTAAATCAATGCAGTACCCCTTTTCTTCTGTTTGTCTAACGATCTCCTTTGTTTTATTTTTTTATGCCAAAAGACAGCAAACAGGCAGCCGGCCTATCTGATGGTAAATGGTTAATAGTCGCCTTTGGAAAACTGCAACACCAAGGGCATCACTGTTACCGACTTTGAAGAGCGAGTTTCAGTCCTTCTGAAATTCTTTTTTTTAAATGTGAAACATCCATAGCGGCATTTCAGACTGACTTTTGCCGTGGCGACGCGTCGCCACGCTAAATGATGTTGATTTTTTGTATTTCATGAATATAAATGTTTATTCGATAAGCAGCGATCTTCTTGAAAAAATCCTTAATGTTTTATTTTTGATTGTGCCATATTTATTTCCTGTCGTAAATTATCACTTTAAATGTATTCAGATTCCATATTATAAGACGTTTTCTAAACCTACCTCAACGTCGACTCGATTGAGGTTACCTTAAGGAATCCTCGAAATAGATATTTGTAGTGTTGTCAATAAATAAGATTAATAACGGCTTTAATATTGAATATTGAAATTCAAAAGAAAAATAATTCTGGTCGAATTTACATGAGTAGACCATCACTGGTATCATATAATTCATATGCGTATAATGTACTTGCAAAAAATATATAGAATCGTCAATAGAATTTGTTGTAGTCCGGTGAAGCTGTAAAGACCTTACCAGGTCAATAGCATAGTCAGTTCGAGAAAAAAAAACAATAGAATTTTTTATATTCCGATATTTTTTGGACTTGATTTTTACGATAATCTAACGATATCAACTGTGTCATAGAAAACCTTTACAAGCACCAGTACGGTCATTGACGTGCCGTTCCCGTTTACATGGCATTACGAAGATATTGTACAGCGCCATCTATTGAAGCACAAGCGACTTAACAGTACTAAAGTGGCGTATGATGTTTGTAACCAATTTAGATCGTACACATTTTAACTTTAAATTGACAATGAATCGAATACACATTGGCAAAAACATAGATAAGATACTATATACTGAGAGGCAAAAACTTTCACGCAGATTGTTTTTTGCTGGCGTAGTCTTAAATACTTTTATATCTATCTCATGCATATTTTCTTATGATAACCAACAATATCTATTATATTTTTATCTTTTACATATTACCAAAGAATAATGGTTTATTTCCGTCGCCATTTTAACTATTAAACTATTAATCCTCGTGCAGTTTAATATTTAATGTAGATTATTACATTATTTTTTATATATATCATTATTAGCGTACCATTTCAATTAATAATCTAAGGAGATATCACAGATTAAATAAAGTAAAAATTCTTACATAACTTATTTATGATTTTAATGTACTTTTTTTTTATGTCATAGGTGGCAAACGAACAGGTGGGTCACCTGATGTTAAGTGATCACCACCGTCCATGGACACTAACAACACCAGAGGAGTTGCAAGTGCGTTGCCACCCTTTGGGGGGGAAGGGTTAGGGGAGGGAGAGGAGAGAGGAAAGGGGAGGGGAAGTGGGCCTCCGGTGCTCTCACTGACCGAACGAAATGCAACAATGCAAGCACTGTTACTTCACGTCCGTTTTCTATGAGAGGGTGGTACCACCCCGGACTAGCCGACCCATTCATGCTGAAACCAGTAATAGTTTCAATGTGGCAATGTGCGGGCGTTTTCGCAATATACATGGTGGTTGCAACCCAATCAGGCTGTGAAACCATACCACCTCGCTTTCGCCATTGCTTCGTTCGTTATTTATCAGGGTGCACCACGCGCAGGTGAGATTGGCTTGGGTGTCTCAAGTCTTGTGATGTTATTCGACACCCTATTAGTAAATGTACGCGAATTTCGAAATATTCGTTGGTACATGACGCAGTTCGAACCTACGGACATCGGAATGATATTCCACCGGTCAAACCACCTAACCACTACGACTCTTATTGCTAGTAAAGCACGAAGAAAAAAATCTGATAAACAACTAATGCCGAGGGGTGCCGCGCACCCTTGAGCTAGTTATCAAAATAAAATCGGCTGAGTGCCTTAAGCGCTCGCCTTAGTAGTCCGGTGAAGCTGTTAAGACCTTGCTTGGTCAATAGCGTAGTCAGTTCGAAAAAAAAAAAGATAAACAACGAGATCCTATAGAAAATGGAAACAATAATAGAACATTATTTAAATCAAGTAAAGTAAATAACAACTACTTGGACAATATATGACTATATAAGAATATTCGTAAACGAAAGTATTATTATCTTAATACAATAGCCACAATTTGGAACAGATCTAGTGATAAGCCAATCCTAGGCAGTCGTGCATGAAGCCCATTATGAATGTTAGTTACACTAGGTAAAATACCATACACCATTGTGAATATTTTAGAAAGTACGTTCAACCTCTTTTGTATTCTCAATATAGATATCTGAAGAAAAAAGTTATAAAAAAAAAACAAAGTTTTGATCCAAAAAATAAACATGTGTTTGACAGGATTTTAGTCTGTCATGTAGTGGGTTTTATGTTTTATTCATAATCTTGCATTATTAACCGACTTCAAAAAAAGGAGGAGGTTATCAATTCGACTGTATTTTTTTATTTTATGTTTGTTACCTCGTAACTTTGGACTGGGTGAACCGATTTTGATTATTCTTTTTTTATTTGAATGCTGGTACTTCCCGTGTGGTCCCATTTCAATTTGGTTCAGTTCCAACAACGGCATCCAGTGCAAAACCGCATAAGTTTTAAATTTGCATTAAGTATGTACACGACAAATAGACGAATAACTCAATATCACGTTAACCGATTTTGATGATTCATTAAAAACATATGAAATGCGGAAAATAAATAGTTTATCAAATTTACCAAATTAAATAAAACATATGAATCATATGTTTTATTTAATTTGGTTAATTTGATAAACTATTTATTTTCCGCTTTTTAGTGCCTAATCATATGTTTTATTTAATTTGGTTAATTTGATAAACTATTTATTTGCCGTTTTTAGTGCCTAATCATATGTTTTATTTAATTTGGTTAATTTGATAAACTATTTATTTTCCGCTTTTTAGTGCCTTATAGGTTTTTGATTGATATTGAAGTCGGTTAATACTTTTTTTTGAAAATTTACTTTATTTTACTCTATATTTTGTAAAATTGCTGGTGTTATAGTAGTCCAGTGAAGCTGTTAAGACCTTGCTAGGTCAACAGCGTAGTCAGTTCGAGAAAAAAAGTGGTGCTTTACTTAATATACTTTGGTTATTGTGTAAAATGAAAATAATACCACGGAGCATGAAATCTGAGATGCCACAAAAACTCCATGGTAAGTTCTAAAATGGGAGTCACCATCTTGTTGGAACATTGGAATGATCACACGACACTTGTAATATTATTAACTACTCGACAATGGCAGTTATAATCTGGAAGATTGGTTGCCAAAAATAAAGTTTAAAAAAACCGTTTGATCCTTCGAGTTAAAAATATTATTCCTCCTATAGACATACTCTCTTTAATCACTGTTGTGTTTAATTTTTGTTAATATAACTGCTGTATTAAAATTAGTGGTTACAACAGATTTACCAAAAATCAATCAGGAAAATATACATTTAGATATAAAGACATCTTTTTGGTATACAGTCAATCCTGTGTGACTGAGATTTGGATAAGTAAGAAGATTCTATAAGTGAGAATAAGTGCCAAGTCCCACCATTGTAACCCTCTATAAACTCCATAAGTGAGAAACAGACATCTCTATAAGAGAAAGTGGTTTCTCCCCCGTGGACCTCTGCAACTGCGACTACTACCCCCATAAGCGACAGTAGAGTGTATTTAACATCTGTCATTCTTAAATTTCAAGGAACTAACTACCTAACAGTTTTTGCATCGTATTCTATTCAAAAGGGTTAATTATAAAACAAAATTTGATAAAATATTGGAACTAAAACAACGCACACAATATTACAAAAACAAAAACGTGAAATAATTAACGGATATCTTTAAGTAAATATTAGTATAAGACTTTTTGAAGTGAAGAAATTGAGCCGTCACGGGACGTCTGGCAGATGTGAAACACATGTGTAACGTAGTAAACAACACTGTATACACTATAGGTATGCGAGCTCAGTGCGGCAAGAGAGATTGCGCACAATCGCTTGCGCATGGCATCGCGTCGCCACGTCTCGCCACGCCAACAATCAGGTTTACCCTCGCCTATAGATGTTTCATATCAAGAAACTTTTATAGGCGCGTTGGGTGGTATTTTTGGGAGGAGATAAATTTATGACTTTGCGTCATGACATGCTAGTACAACATAACCGAGTGTATTGCGCTTGCGCGACTTTCGTCAGACAGTATAGCAGCCTGTCTACATCTAATATTGATATTTTGTATTGAGATTATGCAACCTATGACATTATCTTTGATTAATACCTAACTGTATATACCTAATTGTTGGTCGGAATTCCAAAAGATGTGAAAATTAGACTTATGATTATTATTTCAATTTACAAATTATGAAATGTACTCATATATAATTCACACTATAATGAATTTAGGAATTCAAAAGAAAACATAATTATTCCACTATTTTAAATTTTCACTTCTGTCGGCAGTCCTTACGACTGCCTCAACTTTTGTTTTCTTTTTGTAAGCATCATTCAATTGTAATGAAGAATACCTATACAATACATACATGTTTATGACCGCGTATCTGCTGTATTTCTCAAACTTCTATATACGTGAGAAAAGACAGCCCTGTACCTACCTCTATAAGTATAATAAAAAACTTGGTTTAGTGAACAAACTCCATGCGCAAAAACGATAATTGCGGTTCCTTGAACACTTGCTTATCCAGATTTGACTGTTTATAAAACGTAACAATAAAATACAACGTTATAAAAAAAACTATATTGTTAAAAATTAACATGGCAATATTTTTTTATTGTGAATATACGCGAACAAGGTCTCTAGAGATTGCTACTAATTTATAAAAAATACTTTCTACTACCGCTATGCGTCATTATTTACTGGAAAGCTCACACCCGACGACCCATTTCGTAAGCGAAAATCAAAATTTGAGAATAGCAAAATCTATATAACCTTTGTATAAAGGTGCTGAAGAACTGTTTTCAAAAACAAGGGTTAAATTGATCACTGATGTAAAAAATTGTACAGCGAAGATCTGACGAGATAGGTCGAGGTCAGAAGGCTTTTCCGTAGGTTAAAGTTGATCAACAAACTACATAAAAATATATTTGATAACATTCCGATAAAGCTTCTCCTAAAAATAGTATCCAAGAGTTTCAACTTTAGAAGTTGAGGAAGAATTATCAAAAATAAGATACATTAGATATTTTAACAAATAAAGAAATTAATAATAATAAAAAACACCTTTGGAGAGTTTTTGGCGGGATCTTGGTCTGTCATGTAGTGGATTTTATTTTTTATTCATAACCTTGTGTTACTTGACTCTATATTGTCTAAAATTGGTGGTGTTTTATGTAATATAGTTTGTTTATTGTGCATAAGTGAAGTGAATAGAAAATTATACCACGGACGATGAATTCTGAGATGCCACAAAAACTCCATGGAAAGTTCTAACAAGATGGCCACCATCTTGTTAGTTCATTGAAATTTTATCAAGAAACTTGTAATATCGATACTCGCTTGACAATGGCAGTAATAGTCTACTAGAAGACTGGTTGCCAAAAATTGAATGGAAGAAGAACTTTTAATACTATTAATTACTCGACAATGGCAGTAATAATCTAAAAGATTGGTTGCCAAAAACAAAGTTAAAAAAAAACACCCGATTGCAAAAACCATGAATCTTTTTTAATCATATTTCCTGTTGATTTGGATAATGATAAATAGGAAACAGGAATTCGATAAAATTACTTTAGTGTCACTTTTTAAACATTAGGTCATTATTTTATATTCTCATTTAAGGTTATTAAAATTTTAAGAAACTAAGATTATTATAAACACTACTCGTTCAGTAAGGTGTTTTCTCGTCGTTGTGATATGAGGTAAACGTTGCCATCCGTATGCGCAGAAAACAAGAAGTAAAGGAATACCTACCATTGTTTACAAAGAAATTCTGTAAGAAAACTAAATTTTGATTTCATCTTTTTTCCTCTGTATCTACGTAACATATAATATTAAGATAAAATAACAACACAGACGAAGTCGCGAATATTAGCTATATTTACAGACGTCATACTTAAATCTTATACCTGTAGCCTATTTATCCTCCAAAATTAAGATAAATATACCTCATTTTTCAAAATCCTTCAAGTGATTTAGGCTGTAGTGCGTGCTAAATATACAGACACAAACTTACGTAGAGTCTGGTCATAATATTGGTAGAAGAATTACAAAAGGTTATATATAGCCTGTCTGAATCTATAATGCTCAAAAGCGACGCATTAGTAAACTCCACCGATAGATATGAGTTTTAACTATAACCCTTTTAATCTATTGAAAAGAAAACATCAAAATTAAACCAAAGAGTTATTCAAGCATCACAAATTCCACCAGTCATCATATAATACGACCAATTGCAGATAATACTTTTTTATAATTAAATAATTAAAAAATATTTACTGGTTATAATTGATTATTGCTGAAGATATTAATTAAAAAAAAGAAGCTGACGTTCATTTTAATTTTAATACGTTTTCGTTGTAAAGAATAAAGTCCATGAATAATAATCGCAATATTTCAAAATTCAAATCACTAATTTTATTTATGAATACGTGGTAAGTATATTTTGTAATGAAATAAATACAAATAATAATCTGTAATGAAATAAATATAAATTATCTACATAAATAAAATCATAGAGATGTAAGTGCGTTGCCAACCTGTGTTGGGGCGGGAGGGGGAGGGAGAGAAGGGACGGGGAAGGGAGGTGGTCCCCCGGCGCTCTCACTGACGAACGAAACGCAACAATGCAAGCACTTTTACTTCACGTCGGTTTTCTGTGAGAGGGTGGTACTACCCGGGTGAGCCGACCCATTAATGCTGAAATCAGTAGTAGCTTCAGCGTGGCTCTACCACCTACAAATATTACATACTACTATATTAATACAAAGTTATTATGTTATAGGAATTTTATAAGCACTACACTTTCAGTTATTAGTATTTTCTCTTTATTTTTATTAGAAATTTTTAACACAAAATAACACCGACTTCAAAAAAGTCTACTTTAAAAAATGCACCAAAATGTTTTTGACTATAGTTCAGTGACTAAGTCTTGGATTGTCAGAAATCTACCAATATCTCAATTAATGTCTATTCAATTTTGAAGAGTTCTCTGGTGTATTTTATAAATCCTGGGTACAATACTAATGAAACTTATGTGGGCCCTGCTTGAAAGTATCCCCTATACAATAAGAATTTTCTGAATCGATTTATAAATAACGAAGATCTAAGTCAATGGTAATCAACCTTTTTTTAACGGGCCACAAACACGTTTCAGTGATGGTGTCGCGGGCCGCAAATTACAAATATTAAGGTATTAAATAAAAAACGTAATTTCAAATTAACAACGTATTAACGTAGTGAAAAATGGTTGTCCAATAAAACAAGCTTGGTGTAACCCTTATATCATAAGGAACGCGTTGCGGTCAGGATATCTGGGATCTATTTAATTTACTCAGTGTGCTCACAGTTTTTCTAATGGGCACGAAATTTAAATTAATTGAAAATAAAGTATAATCGGGTGGGCCAATAAAAAAAGACCGAATCGAGAACCTCGCCCTTTTCGGAGGTGGATAAAAATACGAACACAATAGAGTTTCCTGGGGTAGTCCGGTGAAGCTGTTAAGACCTTGCTAGGTCAATAGCGTAGTCAGTTCGAGAAAAAAAAGAGTTTCCTGTCAGTTCTCCTCGATTGTCCAAGCCGGTGGTAATTTTTATATTCTACATACAAACTCCTAACACAAATTTCAAAGTATTGTTGATTTTGATTTGTACATTTATTGCAGATGACATTTTTCCAAGTGGTATTAGTATGGTCAATATTTATTTCCATTTTAATATTTTTAACCGAAAGTCACTCGTCTCAAACGGCTCGTTGTTCAACACGTCGAAAGGAGAAAGGGAAAGAGTTCAAATGTGTACTGGAGTTGCCGTCTATTAAAGAAGGGCAATACTATTACCCTTACCCATATGTGTATCCATACTTTTATTATTATTACCCTTATCCATATTATTATTATGGCTAAATTAAATCGATGACAATATTAATTTGTATTTTTATTTTATTGTTAGTTGATACTTCTTTCTAGGCTTAGAAGTTATTTCGTCCCACATCACCACGTATCACACGAGTTCGTAGTTATAATGTCAAAACAAATAAAATAATTATCATTTTTCGAACATCCTTGGGTATTCATGAGTATATCATAGAAGTATATAATATAACCTGTAAGACACAGTAATATATTTAAAAAAACCTTTTTATTTATCATATTTAAGAGCTCGTCCTTCTTTTTAGGTTAAGAAATTATTTTGTCCCGCATCGCCACATAGTTTAAACGAGTTTGTAGTTAGATGTTTGGCATAGGAGGCAAACGAACAGGTGGGTCACCTGATGTTAAGTGATCACCACCGGTCCATAGACAACACGAGGGGAGTCGCAAGTGCGTTGCCAGCCTGTGTTTGAGGGAAGGGGAGGGAGGGGGAGTGGAGAGTGTAGGGGAGAAGAGGTGGGCCTCCGGTGCTCTCACTGACCGAGCGAAACGCAGCAATGCACGCACTGTTACTTCACGTCGGTTTTATATGAGAGGATGGTACTACCCCAGCGAGCCGACCCATTCATGCTGAAACCAGTTTAATACTACATTGAGTATTCATGATTATATCCTGAAACAATAATCTAACCTGTAAGACAAACTATTATTTTTTTTTTCTTTATTGACATAGAAATTATATTATAAGAAATTACAGCCACGTATAATGGTGATCCTT
This sequence comes from Antheraea pernyi, assembly GCA_015888305.1. Classification (NCBI taxonomy): domain Eukaryota; kingdom Metazoa; phylum Arthropoda; class Insecta; order Lepidoptera; family Saturniidae; genus Antheraea; species Antheraea pernyi. The sequence continues at coordinate 594,894 of MU158725.1, read as the reverse complement.
GGGCTGAAGTCTTAGTTACTATATTCTAAATCTGGTCCTATTCTCAAGTTCGATTGCTGGAATAAGCTGATGCTTTGGCGATATATTTTTTTCCAAAGAATAAACTACTTTGAAACGTCAAGCAAACGTACATTGAATAACCTCCGACGAAATGTCAAAACACGATACCACAAATCTTATAAGTCGATGCTTAAAAACAAACCTAACCAATGCTTATCTATAAATTATTATTATTCTTTATCTATCAGCTAAAAAGATTCTTATATAAATCTAAAACAATACCCCAAAACTGTTAAACATACAATCCATGTATGTTTAACAATAACAATAGTAATAGTAATATAGTAGTAGTAATAAGTAACAATCGATAATTTTAAATATTCACTTTAAAACAACCAAGAGTACACTTATTCGTCTATTTCTTAAAGGTTTAGCCCAGGGGTGCTCAAACTTGCGGAAGAAGGCGGCGCTGCGTTAGGCTTGTCACGTTCTAAAAATGTCACTGGACCTAGGGAAGATAAATCGGGGGAGGGAGGCATGTTCCCATTGCACAGAGTCGGAGGACGGAAGAGGAGAATCTGAAAGGCTGCAAGTATGTGTGATACAGGATAATCGTCTAGGTAGCTGTAACTTCCGCTAAAAACGATAAAAGAAGGTAATGACGGCCGGGTTATTCTGACTTAATTGTGAATCAAATAAATTTTAGTTTGTTATTCGTTACATTTTAATAACCTTCCTACTAAAACAAAATCTGTGAATAGTTCTTTTTATATCGGCAAATTTGTCTCGAGATCGAGTCAAAAAGCATTTGCGATCGACCATTTGAACACCCCTGGTTTAGACTATTGACTATTCGTTACTTCGTAGTTGGCCTGTTTTTGACAGACAACAAACTTAAGAAACTGGTAGCCGGAGTAAAACACCAAGTATCATTGGCGAATATTATTACCTACTAGCTGTACCCGTAGCCTATGTTGTTATAAATTGTGAGACTATTTACAATTACAGAAACGCTCTTTAAAGACAATTGTAAGTACGACGCGCACGCCACTTAAAGTAATATGTAACGTGTACAGTACAAGTGATATATAAATACAAAAAGTGTGCCAAATGAGGTTTGTCATCAGCAACACATTTGGAACCTTAATCCACCATATAACTACCTCAGTGCTCACTTACACTGTATAAGGAACTAACGAAACAATAACTTAAAATATTATTATTAAATTTACATTATATTTAATGTACATTGCCATTATTATAATTAAGATTTTGTGACTATACAAAAAATAAACGCTTGTCTGTTCCGCAACAAATTGTATTATGGAGCACTTTACGTGATACGTTTATAATCTAAGATCTTTTCAGGAAGACCTCTATATCATTAATGTTATTAATAATTATAATGTCGAATTGTAAACAATAAGCTGATAATTATTTCTCTTATTAAAAATAAAGAATGAGTTGAAATTTCATGCAGACAATGTCCCGGGTCACAGTTAGTCTAAAATAGAATAACCTCAATTACTTTTTATCAGGTTCGCTATCTACCAGTGAAAATCCCGTGAAAATTTGCTGGTGAAAGTTTGGTGAAAATCGGTCCAATCGTTTTGGAGATAGCATTGCAGACGAAGCCGCGGTTAATACCTACTCTGATTCGGAGTAGCCTAAGAAACCTGCTGCAATTTCAGCTGTGTCAGTGAAATTCCTGTTAAAATCGGTCTAGCCGTTTCAGAGATTACCCGAAACAAACAGACAGACAGACAGACCGACAAAAATTTTAAAAATTGCATTTTTGTTATCAGAATCGTTTATACTTTCATACCCAATCAGTCAAAAAAAATATTTTGATATTACATACAGACACTTCATTTTTATTATATGTATATAGATAACCGAATATACAAATTATAATATAATAAAAATACTTTATACGTGACTAGCTTATGCTCACGGCTTCGGTCGTTTTAATGTATGCTTAACCTATCCTCAGGCAATATTCATTTTGATCTGAATAAAAGATATCTCTTTTCTACACTCCTGACAACAAGTATCCATAATTTCGTGAGAAATAGATATAGTTGTAGGAGTAATATCACTTTATTATATATTATATATA
>MU158725.1:429264-592760 GCA_015888305.1 Antheraea pernyi | reverse complement strand
TATATATTATAATAGTACTTTGACAGTGAAATAAAGAAAAATTGTTCATTGAATAATGAATTTTTGAGAAATCTATTTTTGTACTGAAATTTAGTCGAGCATAATCAGATGAAGGAATTCGCTTATGCATCACTACATAGTATAAAACAAGGTCGCTTTCTCTGCCCCTATATCCCTATGTATGCTTATATCTTTAAAACTACGCAACGGATTTTGATGCTGTTTTTTTTAATAGATAGAGTGATTGAAGAGGAAGGTTTATATGTATAATAACATCCATTAAATAGTGGAGAAATACTGTTATTTTTGAGGTTTCTAATGTGATGTTGTAAATAATTACATAACCGATTCGATGCAGACGAAGTTGCACGGGTCAGCTAGTAAAGAATAAACACAGAGATGTACACCATTTTTTTATTTATACAAAAAATATACATAACTGTACAATAAGATCGTAATTTTTCTTATAAGAATTTAACTCCCCCTATGATATTAACAGGCCTGCCTTTGTACTTCTTCGATATGTCGCCTTCAATCTGAAAATAATTTACACATTGTTTAATAAACATAGCTTACAATCTCGTAGACACAAATTATATGTTTTGTTTTCTTATAACACAATAAAATGGCTGCAATATAAAGCAATCCAAAGGCAATGATGAACACCGAAATATGTGTACAATCGTCAATATCATACTATCTTGCAAGTCTTTCGATAACTTCCATAACTTTATAAACCGGTTATCCCCAAAAGTGACGATCTAAGAGTCACAGTGATCGCAATTCGATTCTATTGGTGACTCTTCGTTTGTCGCGTTAGAATCATCCAACGTACAGTACTCGTCTCTTGATTTGACACTTCTGGTGATCTTAAATCAAATGATAGATGCTGTATATTCAACCGAAAAACCTTGCAGGCCGGCATGACTACGGTGACTGCCGACAGAATGTTTCTTATTTACTGTCAGGTGTGGTGTAATCACTTTAGTAAAGTTATGGCGTATAGTGTCACAGTTATTAAACACACCCTGAAAACAAATTGTACTACCATACATTGTATCTATCATACAAACAGCGCCCGCGCATCCTCCTCCTCCTACTCACGGTCAGACTGTGTTGGAAGTTGAACAAATTGCACGTTTTAATTCATACATTTGTTTATGTTTCCTCTTTTTAAACTTCAATTGTCATTTCAAAGTGCTTAATTTCATCCTAATCCTAGTGCATCAAACTACTTTTACGCACATTCTCTTCTTATGTGAGTTTGAATATATTATACCACCTGTCCACGACGTAATAAAAAATACTAACGTTAGCTTGCAGTTCCTTAGTACGTTGTATGATACGTGTGAGAAGCGGCCGCAGTTCCGATGCGCGTTGGCTTGCTGCGACCCGTTGCTCCGCTGCACGCGCAGCGAGCCGAGACAACTTCTCGCATAATGTCAACTTCTGCTTCAACTGACCGGTCAACACATCCACGTATCTGGAATCCCAAGACACGTGTAATTCAATTACCTAAAATAATCGTATCTGGCAGCGATTCGCTTTCTATACAAATGCTATGAATTCTAGAAGTGACTCTCTTTCTATACACGCGCTATCATTTCTAGAAGTGACTCTATTTCTGTACTAGCTATGAGTTCTAAAAAAGACCCTCTTTGTATTACACATGCGTTATGAACTATGGAAACAAGGCTACTTGTAAATAACTTACTTAATTTTTTACAAACATAATAATGTTCAAATTTTGAAGCGACGATGGCTTAGTTGATAATTTATTCAGACAACATGTCGATGGACGTAGGTTCGAATCCTTACAACTACGTCGAAACTCTCGGTAAAGGAAAACACCTTATTGTATGACACAGTGGTAGGGCTTTTTCTAAGTCCACCGCTCGATAGCTACTATCATTAAGTTGCAAATCTTTCGCCAAGCAGAGGTTAGTGTGTTCTGACAGTTACACTTGATAGCCAGTCCGCTCTAGTTTTAACGTGTTTACCATATTAAACCACATCGCTATTTAACATCATATGACATTGTGGTCAAACGTTAAAGCCAATAAGTATACGAAAAAAAATAGCAAGGAGGTTATAGAACATAAAACATACTATGCAGATTATACCACAATTCTAGTAGTAACTCTTTGTGCGAGCGCACTGTATTCTAAACGCGACTCTTATTTTGTAATATATACGCTATGTTTCATAAATGATAGAATGTGTTATAATGTATAATGTAAAAAAAAAGTAAGAAAAATAATAATGTTTTTTTCAGACACATAGTCGAGTCCTTGTAATATATTATATGAATCAGTGAAAATGTTTTAAAGTTTATAGTATCTTCTTAGGACTAAACTCAAGAAAAGTATGAAAGGGCATATTTTCTTGACTGTTTTTCGCATGTTTATCTGGTGACGTGAGGATCTTATTGAATTATCCGTTCACCTGGGAGAGTGCTTCACGTTATGAAGGTGATTGACTTCCGGTCCGGTCAGTTGACTCGTGGCGACCTGCACGGCGTCCAGCATAGCAGTCAGCGCTGGTACACTCTCCGTCGGCAACTGTTGCAGAAGTGTGAAGCTCTGGCTGTCATTCGACGTGTTCGTCTCGTAGAGTCGCATTTTTAAGAAAGACTGCAGCTGAAATATTTTATTTTCCTACTTAAATTCAGCTCTTCAACTTTCATGGTCTCAATATTTATATAGAATTAGGAATATTTACACTTCGGTACGGTCTTTTGCTGTGGAGTCACAGGCTGTTAAAAATCGCCCAAAATTTGGATTATTTTATACACCTTAATTTTTGTAACTAATGTAAATTAGCTTCACCCTATAAAAAGTTTTTGCACTGGCCTATAAAAATAAAACAAAAATTTCTGTGTTACAAACCTCAACGAGTTGATCTATGAATTGGTTGCGGGTGATAGGATTATCTAGCAACGTTAAGGCGTCCTTGCCCCTGGCAACTCCACCTTGTACACCCTGATCCTCTACCGTAATGCCGGACTCCTCGAGTGACACCGCTTCTATGTCAGCTGCCAGATCCTGAAAAATCATGTAAATCATCACTGAAAGGAAATCAACATTTACTAGCCAATATTTTGTGTTATTAACACTTTGTACCCGAGGGCTTCGGAGCGGAGCTATTTAAAATGTTGATGATAAAGACGATCGCGGCTCGCGATGGTAATACGAATGAAAAAAGCTTAGACGCAAAGGTAGTCCGGTAAAGCTGTAAAGGCCTTGCTTGGCTAAAGGCGAAGTCAGTTCGAGAAAAAATAAATTCTAGTGCTAAGGGTTAATAAAGACCACTTTTTAATAGCATCAAATATGTATTTATATATATATACAAATGAATATTCATACATAGTAGCAGGAAGTGAGTAGTTTTTCATATCCTCTATCCTTACTAATATAAATATCGTGAGGAAATCTGAACCTGAGTAATGTTATTGTAGTACCACCATATACTTTATTTATTTATTTATAGTTAATAGACAAGCAGCATAATTTCTGATACTTCTATATCGCACTGTGTCGAATTTTTTTTGTCGGGTTTTGGTCACTGCAGATATTCACTTATTAAGATGAGTTTATTTGTCCAGAGCCAGTTGTCGAGTCGGTTTTTAAAACCATGGACAGAACTAGCGGATACTACTTCGTCAGGCAATCGGTTCCAGTTCAGAGCCACTCTGTTACTGAGGAAATTATGTGCACTTGTTGTACATAATACTTTGTAGGCTGACGTGGTAATTATGGCCATACCTTCCTTCATATGGCCATGTAGTGGGTCTCTTATACGCTGATGATGACGATGACTAATAGTATAAATGCCAATATGAGTTTGTTTGTAACACTTTCACTTTGTCACACTTTAACAACTAACTCTCGTCATGAAGTTTTGTTAATTTTCATGGGACAAAGTTAAACTACATTAACGCGAAGGGAAACGTAAAAGCTAGTAAATAAAGCCCTGTGATTATAATTTAGAAAAATAGCGAAATATTCCAAAAACTTAATAATAAAAAAGTTTTTTGAAGCACACAAATTTTCCTCCATTGAGCTTTTATTTGTTCAATTGTATAAATCTCTACATGAAAGCCTGGGAATAAATTTAAAACTGTGACGGATACTCACAACCTCAATAGGTGTTGACAAATCAACATTGCCCCAGTCTATCTCAGCAGCCCCATCGCCATCCCCAAAATCTATGGCACCTTCACCAGTATCCAGAGAACCAAAATCTATCTCAGCATTATCTCCAAAATCAATCTGAAATTAAATTAATTCAAGGAGGCTCAACTAACGTTACTTTCTTTACTTAATTTATGTACAAAAGATTTAGCCCGGAATTAAACTGTCTTAAAGAAATTTTTTTTGAAAATATCACAAAAAAAAAATGTAATTATCCTAATCCTTACCTGATCTCCTGTATCTTTTTCCTCATCATCAAACTCTATATGTATTGGATCTGGTTCTATACTCAATGGAGGTTCTCCGTAACTCCATTCATAAACTGTTGTGTTACCATTCTCCACAACATATTGCAGTAATGGCAACACATCTGATGCTTTATCACCGAGAATGTATTTCGAGAATGCAGAGTACAACTGTATACCTGGCAATAGTGGTTTCAATGACTGTCCTATCTGAAACAATACTACCATCAATATCCTCTAGAACTTTATTTAACTACCTACAATGTGTTACAAATAAACTCATTTCTTCAATAGTATGTTTTTTTTTTGAACTGACTACGCTATTGACCCAGCAAGATCTTAACAGCTTCACCGGACTACTAAGGCGAACGCTTAAGGCACTCAGCCGATTTTATTTTGACAACTAGCTCAAGGGTGCGCGGCACACCTTGGCTTTGGCTGTTGCCTGATACATGCAATTCGCGACCTATCTGAGCTAAGCTAAGCTAACTATTCATACATATATGAGTTGTTGAAACATATATGTGTACCAAGCATACATAACTCAACAACTCTTATATATATTACGTATCGGATAATTTTGTAAACTGTTTCAGTTTGATAAGGGAAAAAATAAAACCCTTCCACTTGCATGTGTAAGCGTGTGTGCATGCACGTGTTGGAGGTCATATGTGTAATGTTGTCGCAATGATGTAAGATTTTGTGTCACTGTATCGCGCGAGCAGCGCACTCAAGGGCTCCACGCCGAGGGAACGGACCTAGGCTTGAGCCGCTGCCGAGGGAGGCCTAATCTGGTCAATTCAATAGTATGATAGTAAATATAAATAGGCAAGAATGTTTTTCCCTGTGAAATTCTTGGACAATGAATAAGTCAACAAGGTCTGTTATGTTGAATATTTTGTAATTATTAACAGTATCATCCAATAATATAGTATTTTATAGATGCTCATTGCTTGTTAAGGAATTAATTAATTAATTGCAAGGAATTAGTCTTTTTACCGTTCTGCTAAGAATTACTGCTACAAATGGCTGTATGTATGTACTCTACTGTAATTATTTATCATGAATAGTTATTTAAATGAAATAGATAAATATGTGTGCATTCTGTTATCAATTTACAAATGGCAACATAAAACTTGTATATAGCATTTCTTGTGTTCGCGACAATTTATCGTGATTTGTGTTAGACAGTGGTGTATATTAACTGTGCATAGCTTTATAGTTTTTTTTTTAATATAGAAATAGTATTAGAATAAGTAGTAATCCTTGTAACATGATATATAGAATAAATTAATAGTTTTAAATGTTAATGTTATTAGCTGTAAGTATAAATAGTTTATGACATAAAGAGAAAGCAAACACAACTCATCGCAACCCCACTCCACCCTGTGTAGTAGGTTAGCCAAGCCCTTATGCTGCGTGCTGGCAACTAAGTTCTCTGATTGGTGGAGCACTGCCAGCGTCGGGTGAGCAACCCCGGTGGCAATTCAAGTGCGGGCATCATAAAGAGCAGTCATTGAATCATAGTAATATTAACTATTTAATACATACGCATCTTTATCTGTTTTGATGGAGTAGGCCCACTACAACATAGTTTACGTAGCGACAAGGAGCGCCCTAAGCTTCATTGCTTGCTAGTATAGTCTTTAATTGTGAGGAAACCCTATTCGCTATTCATTATTCCAGTAAAATTTTGGAATCAGCAAGTCATCGCAAATAGTGGTGATTCATTCGAAGGCGGCTCACAACTTGAAAGCATTACATGGCACAGTAGTGAAATTATTACAAAGAATAAAGAAAAATCACTTCAAGTATGACAAATAGTTGTAATAATAATGGACCAGTCTCATTCAATGCAACAGCCCCTTAGTACATGCTTTGATGGATTATTACAATACTAGTTTTTAAATGTGCCCACAATAACATTAGTTACATTTAAATATGGGTCGAAAATCAGCAGTAATAAGTTGCATGGTAATAATACTTATTTATGAAAACTTCAATATAGCATTCTGACTATCATTATGCTAGAACAAAATGATATAAATAAGCCGACTTATGCTAAATAGAATAAGAGATAAAAATTGTTGAAAACACTTTATGTCAAACCTTATCATATATTTCAGGAAGCTCTTGTAACCTGTCCACAAGTTCTCGCTTAATCCTGTCACCTTTAATACCAAGCTGTTTGCATAGATTTAAAAATTCAGATTTGCTTGAAGCTTCATTCTTTAAATAATCTGTATGCTTCTTTTCACATTCCTAAAATCATTCAACAATAAGTTTATTAATAACAGGTCAGGATTATCATCACCATCGGCTTATAAGAGACCTGATGCAGGGCTATAGAAGTCTTTCTGGAAGAAGGTATAAGCATAATCATCATGCCAGCCCAAAATGTATTGGCAGTTTCTATTGAAACAAGAACATTTCTCATGTTCAGGTTTCCTCATAATGTTTCCTTCTCCATCAACCAATAGTGTTAGAAATTTAATTTAGTAAATGTATACAAATTCTGAGAAATTCATCGGTAAATGCCCGGGTTCAATCCTATGGACATTAGATTGATAATTCACCAATCAAACAGCATGCCCACCACAACTTCTTATTTATATCATATAGGATATTACTATAAAACTGAATGAAAACAATTATATGGAACAATTTATTTTCTTTTGCATTCATCAGTGTAAATAAAATGGGAATTTCAACCGACATTCACAAAAAAAAAAATACAAAGGAATTGATAACCTCCTCCTTTTTTTGAAGTCGGTTAATTACAAAGAAATTCCTACAACTGCAGAATTAAAAAAAAATATATTTAATTAAAATCAAGCTTTAATTTATTAAATAAAATAAAAAAAGCTTTTCATAGAAAACACTATGAGGCAAAATGTGATTTCAATTTTTTCATAATTAGTGCAGGTTAGTTTTATACTTCTTATTACATGCCCAATATTGGCAATTCAGTTTTTGTTGTTTATCAAGGATAATCTCTGAAATAGTCTACATATTATTATAATTATCCATTTAAGTTAAGCAATAATGGTAAACATTATTTTTACATAACAATATCACAACTAGCCCCGCCATTTACTCAGAGCTGGTGGTAGAGCCACACTGAAAGTATTACTGGTTTTAGCATGAATGGGTCGGCTCGCCTGGGGTAGTACCACCCTCTCATAGAAAACCGCCATGAAGTAACAGTGCTTGCATTGTTTTGTTTCTTTCAGTCAGTTTGAGCGCCGGAGGCCCACCTCCCCTCCCCTCTCCCCTCCCTTCCCTCAGCCCTCTCCCCTCCCACTCCCTCCCCTATCCCTTCCCCCCAAAGGGTGGCAACGCACTTGCGACTCCTCTGGTGTTGTTATTGTCCATGGATGGTGGTGATCACTTAACATCAGGTGACCCACCTGTTCGTTTGCCACCTAAGACAAAAAAAAATAAAATAGGTTTCCTCTCATAACTTAATCTGAGTCAATAGGATAACAGTAAAGCTAAAATATCAGGATTATTAAACGAAAAAACTAAGCTTGGGGGTAAATACTTACTGTTTGCAATTGTTCTTCCTTAGCGATCTGTTTTTTTAGCCCAGGAATCTCGTAACTTATATTCCTAACTAACATCTGAGCTGCTTCTGCTAAATATAAGTTATCTCTCTCATAATGTTTCACGACATCCTGCCAGTCTTTCATCCGTTGTGACCCGTATCTCCCGAACAAGTTTTTCGTATCAGCTTCTGTTTCCTTTAATATTTCTATAATTTTCAAGCAGTGAAAGTAATTTATGTAACTGCCTGTGAGGAGTGTTGCGATGTCGTCATGCGCAGGCATATCTTGGATGGCATTGTTTATTTTTTCTCTTACCGCTATAATGTTCTTCTGCCATTCCTTGTTGACATGACGACGACTTACCAGCCAGTCTTGAAGTTTCCCTATGTTTATGTCTATAGGTATATTACTCTCCTGAAAATCATATATTTTGAATGAAACTTGTCATAATTTTATGTTACTTTCCACTAAAATGTATACTTACGTCCATGTTTCTTACAAAATAATTATAAAAACCTACAACTACTTGCTACGAAACACATTCAGCTGACACAGTGACGTGTTGGCAAACTTGACTACATTAGACAGTTTTGACATTTAATAATTCATGTTTGATAATAGTACTGATTCGTGTAATAACAATCAGTGACACTATTATAATAGCATCTAAATTCTGTATATTATAATGTTGCTTAGAATTATAAAAAAAACAATAATAACGGATTTAGCAAACATTACTTTTATTCTGAAATATAAAAAACTAATCTGTTAAAAGAAGATACATCGATCAAAAGTTTATATATCATACGTATATCATATAAAAACGTTAATACTACCCATATGCCAATATTATTGTAGAACACAAAATACATTCAAATACATTGAATAACTATTCAATTCTCTGAGTAAAGTTTTACTTTTAAGGGGCCAAGGTAATAAAACCATTTGGATAGCCAAATATAAAATAGGGAATATCTCTAATATATAAAAATCTTGTATCACGGTATTTATGGTCAAACTCGTCGGAAATGGCTGGACCAATTTTTATGAAATTTAGACATGAGAATAGGTCGTAAAGTATATTTTATATCTATAGGTGATTAGGGTGTCCCTAATGAAAATTATTTTTTCAATTTTCTTGACAATTTTTCTTTTTTGTATTTTTTTTATTTGCCATATAAGAACAGATAACCCTAAATTTTCACTTTTCTGACCCCACCCTCTCATATTTTATCCACGATTTTAGTATTGTTGTGTGAATAATATCCAAATGATTCAGCGGTCGTTCATATTTCAAACAAAATGAAGTTATTGATGTTGCTGAATGACAGATGCGCTACTTCCGCCTCATCGAAATTTCTTCCACAGACATATGTATAAGTCATTCACTGCAATATGTTTAAGTCCCTGAAATGTTTGGTTCCACAATTCGAAACGATGGTAGTCACTGTAATCGGGTTCTAAGTTTTTTAAGATTTTTTGAGTTTGGAATTACAGTTGGAACCAATTTCATGCAGACGAAGTTGCGCGGGTAAGTTAGTGTAATATATTTTATAAATTAACGAAAAACAATATACAGCTAATCATATTTTCGTCTTTGGAGAAAAATTAACTTTTGTATTTTAAAAAAAGCGACATTATCACTACCCATTTTATTGTCTCCCACAATATATTATGTTATTAACGTGTACTGTTACAATCAAAATATGATTGACGACATACATTTCCCACCAAAATCTGAAAAATTGTACCTTATCAAATCAAAAATACTTTATTCAGTTTAAGCCCTAATAAGGCACTTATGAACGTCAAAGACTACTACCGGTTCGGAAAACAACCCAGTCATCGAGAAGAACCGGCAAGAAACTCGATCGGGTACATTTTTTAAACATATATTTCCAATACATTATACAATGCTTTTAGTGGATGCACAGAGAGGAGTCAATTCCAGACATCACTATCATTCACATACTGATCCACTCTATAATATCCTTTTGAAACTAAAACCCGTTTGACATGGCGCTTAAATTTACAGTCCGGCAAATCGGTAACATGCTTTGGGACTTTATTGTAGAACCTAACACTATTACCTAAAAAACTATTACTGGTTTTGCTAAGTCTGAAACATGGGACCATCAGTTTATTACAGTTTCTAGTATTTAGATTATGCCGGTCTTTTACTAAATTCAGTTTTTCAAAGTTTTTCTGGACATTCATTAAATTATCAAGAATGTATTGGGAGGGCAGAGTTAAGATACCGAATTCCTGGAATTTCGTTTTTAATGATTCGCGAGGTCCCATATTATTATATTGCCCGAACTGCCCGTTTTTGTAATAAAAATATCGTGTCTACCTCAGCAGCCGTACCCCACAGCAGAATGCCATAAGACATTAAGCTATGGAAGTAAGCGAAGTAGACTAACCTAGCAGTGGCAATATCTGTAAGCTGGCGAATCTTACGTATTGCGAATGCAGCGGAACTTAATCTGCTCGCCAGTTTTTTAATGTGAGGGCCCCATTGTAATTTAGAATCTAGTGTAATTCCCAAGAATAGAGTATTGTATTACAAAGCCACGTCTTTATTATTATAATATGTATTTGAAATATAGGAGTCTGTTATATTAACAGCTACACACTATATCAGACTAATAATAAATAACTTCGATCAACGTTATTGTTGATCGAAGCTAAATAATAATATGCTAGACAATATATTAGAAAAGAATAACCATTATATCGCATCTGATATTTCATTTGACTTCTTATTTATCTGTAACACGATAATACCATGGAATTATTGACCAGAGAAGAGAGTCAATGTTTTATTTTTATTAAGTAACAGGTATAGATAAAAGGTATATATAATAAAGATATAGATATATTATACTTCATTTCATACATAGATGCATCTCATTTTATTCCTTGTTTACCTCCACATTGTACAATAAACGAAAACCTTTCTGGGGTCGAAAATATATCAAAGCAGACAAAGGTAATTGTAAAAAGCATATTAAAAACAGCACGTATGATCCCGTATAAAGTAATAAAATAAACATGGTAAAATAATTGAAGTTTGAGATTAAAAACAATATATAACAATTAAATAATACTGTAAATCAAATTCTCGTCACAAACTTCGTATACAATTTGATCTTTACCGCAGATTATCACACTGAAGTTGTGGTAAATATATAGATTTATTTCACTGAAATATATTATATCTATACTTATTTTTTCTTCTTCTTCTTCTTGTTTTGGCTCCGCAGAAGCATTTGCCAGTGTCAATGTTTTGTTTTATGTTCCAGAGAGTTTGTTAATTTCCATTGTCGAGTAATTAATTCAATATTCTAACAAGATGGTGGCTCCCTTGTTAGAACTTTCCATGGAGTTTTTGTGGCATCTCAGAATTCATGGTCCGTGGTATTATTTTCTATTCACTTCACTTATGCACAATAAACAAACTATATTACATAAAACACCACCAATTTTACACAATATAGAGTCAAGTAACACAAGATTATGAATAAAAAATAAAATCCACTACATGACAGATTAAGATCCCGCCAAAAACTCCCTACTTATTTTTTAATCACCTACCAAAATAAAAAATGTCACGCTTAGTAATCTATGGTCAATTGAACTGCTTTTTTTTTTCTCGAACTGTCTACGCTATTGACCAAGCAAGATCTTAACAGCTTCACCGGACTACTAAGGCGAGTGCTTAAGGCACTCAGCCGATTTTACTTTGACAACTAGCTCAAGGGTGCGCGGTACACCTCGGCTTTGGCTGTTGCCTGATACATGCAATTCGCGACCTATCTGAGCTAAGCTAAGCTAAGTATTCATACATATATGAGTTGTTGAAACATATATGTGTACCAAGCATACATACCTCAACAACCCTTATATATATTTCGTATCGGATAATATTCTAAACTATTTCAGTTTGATAAGGGGAAAAAATAAAACCCTTCCATCTGCATGTGTAAGCGTGTATGCGTGCACGTGTGTGAAGGTGATATGTGTAATGTTGTCGCAGTGATGTAAGATTTTGTGTCACTGTATCGCGCGAGCAGCGTACTCAAGGGCTCCACGCCGAGGGAACGGACCTAGGCTTGAGCTGCTGCCGAGGGGGGCCTAGTCTGGTGTGCGGGAGCGAAATTTACCCCCAGACCACGGCGGCGTGATCTGTGGTTACGCGGGCGTGGGCGTGAGCACGCTCTGTTTTGAGATACAGGCTGGTACTGATCGTTCACTGCCGTTATTTCATCGGGAGGGTCGGTAAAAATATGACGCGGACGCTTTTTACAACGCGCAGCGTTTGGTACGGGTTCGTATTTTGCGGCGGATACCACTAACGGACTGGTCAATTGAACTGCTCATGCAAACTAACACCAGTTGTTACTTTTATCTAGTTAATGTACGTGAATTTCGAAAATTCGTTGGTACATGCCGGGGTTCGAACCTGCGGACATCGAAATTATATTCCACCGGTAAAACCACTAGACAGACCACCGCGACCTTTTTTATATTTATATATTTTAATTTATATATTGTACTTATCCCTTTTTACTGACTGTACCCGCGACTCCGAACGCGTTTTTATTCGCTTTTATTCATGTTTTATAAATATTACTATGGTCTATAAATTTTGGAATGTATGCTAAATTTCATGAGAATTACCTTAATTAATATAGTTTTAATATTATTACTAACAATACGTGTACAATATGAATTGCGCAATTACATAAACTTTCCCTGTACAATATTTCATAAAGATGTGTGCAGTCGTTTTTGAGTTACATTAATTCAAAAATCTTAAATGCTATATTTAATTTGGGCCTTGAAAAAGCGCTTATAATTGTCAAAACTACCAATTCCAACAAAAAAACAACAGTCAAGTATTTTAATGCATTCCACATATTCGTGGTCAGTGGACTTTGTGGTAGGTATCTAACAGTTTGTGAAAAAAATATTAATTTATACTGTGCATTGCATTTGTTATACTTATAACTTGATTTTATTCTAACAAGTTTCTTAAAACTTTAATGAGATTATCTGTGAAGTGATATTAATGGATTGTTCATAAGGTTCTTGGAAATACTTGACAACGAATCTACTCAAAAATAATGAACAAAGCGTTCACTTGTCTGAAATAAAATAGATCAAACATTACGGGCAATTTGATACTAAATAATCCCATTTGCTTTAGAGTCTCAAAGGTTTCATACAGTCCAACTACATTACTTCCGGTATCACTGAACTAAATAATTATGTATAGATGATTACAGTATCAAATTATGTATAACCTAAGTTTAGATATTGTTTGTAAGAGTTAGAATTATAGCTAGCTAGTTATAGTTAGTTATTGATCAGTTTGCTATAGCCATTACGTATTTTTTTGAAATGAAGACTGTTGACAAGATTAAAAGCATGTTTTAACAGAAATCTATTGCTATTCCGCTCTGTCCGAAGCACCGAATAAAGCACGAGAGATTTTTTTTTTTTCGAACTGACTACGCTATTGACCAAGCAAGGTCTTAACAGCTTCACCGGACTACTAAGGCGATCAGCCGATTTTATTTTGACAACTAGCTCAAGGGTGCGCGGCACACCTCGGCTTTGGCTGTTGTCTGATACATGCAATTCGCGACCTATGTAAGCTAACCTAAGCTAAGCTAACTATTCATACATATATGAGTTGTTGAAACATATATGTGTACCAAGCATACATACCTCAACAACCCGTATAAAAAAATTTTTTTTTTGTTATTTGTAGCCATATCCATTCACCAAAAAGTTATAATTTTAATGGTGGATACACAAACTTTATTTTTATAATACGTAATAGAGAACAAATAAAAAATTGGAAATAAAAGTAATATAAACTTTTTGAATAGGAAAACAAAATAAACTTTGAAAATGTTAGCTTTGATACTTACCACATAACTTCAGAATTGGCAGTATGGATTAATTCCTTCGCCTATCCTATTGGACGAATATTATTACTACTACTTACCACTTTATCATGGCAACGTATATAATAATAACGAAATCTCTCAAAAGCAAAAAAGTGCCCAATTTTGAAACATTCTTCATTGGTGCTCTGCTTCTGTTGGTCTTAGCGTGATTATATAGCCTAAAGCCTTCCTCGATAAATGAGCTATCTAAAACCGAAAGATTTTTTCAAATCGGACTTGTAGTTCCTGAGATCATAGCGTTCAACCAAACAAACAAACGAACTCTTCAGCTTTATATATTAGTAATATAGTATAGATTAGTATCATTATACAAATAATAACACGATTAAATAATAACAGAATTGACAATAAATGCGGTAACTCACTTTCAAAACAGTATCCTGAAACTAAAGTTTAAAGGAATATAACATTTAAAGCTGTTTTTCTTTGGCAAAGGGATGTCAAAGAAATTCTATTGCTTATAATTTTTTTAAATTGAGGATACAATATATATTTATTACCTAATAAGTGAAATTATTATTTACGTCAAACATTTCAAAATTATTCATTTTATCGGCGTTATAGTTGGTCATTTACAAAACTTGATAATAAGTGATTAGTAGCGAGTAGTAAGTACCTATTTCGTTCCTTATCTACAAACCGAAGTATGTATACATACAAGTAAACCTAAATATTGTGTTCTCAGTTCTTATCTCATCGCGTTTCGTCGTGAATAATTCTGCAGATAACAATACATAACGATGTATACATATAGTTTGGCGAAATGCCTGTATACTTTTAAAAAAATATTGCATTAATACTTTTTAGTTAATCATTTCTATAATTCAAATCTAAATTGATTTAAACAGAGGATTTTAATTGAACTATGGATATCGATGACTCACTTATACAGAGGTAAGTTTAATTTATATTAATTCAAGTTACTCAAGAATAAAAGGTTAAAAGTTTAGAATTACTTGACGTTCCCTTTTTAGGTTATGAATATTAGGAAATCATTAGTTTTACACAATGTTATTAATACAAAGCCTATTCAATTTAAATTTTCATAAATAATATAAAACGATGTCACTTTTCGTGTATGACTTTATTCTACCTTACTTCTTATAAACCTCGCAACTGGTTTTGATAGAGCTTTCGCTATCATTCTCCTGCAGAATTTCTTCGGGAACCTTTATACGTATAATACGTGTATTCAATTTATATACAAGTCATAACAAGGAGTTTTTGGTCACTTTCATGTTTAACCTTGGGTAAACCTTATGAGATATCTACATAAAAATAATATTCTATAGGATTATAAATCTTAAAAATGTCTACTGAATGAAAATTTCATGGAATAAAGAATATAAAAAAAAATGCGTATGCGTATCTATTAAGAATAACACACAGTGAACAATGATTTATGAAAAAAAAAGTTTTTTTTTGTTTGCTATGCTAATTTGAGGATTTTCATGTTAATGCTCATTAAATTATATACCTTAGTTATGGTGGTCATTAGATGTAGATTAAAATTGCTTTTTACAAAATATAATTTTAATGAATATCTTACGACATATCACAGAATTCGAATTACGAAGATTCTCCAACCCCCTACTTATAACAAAGCCTTGTTACACTGAAACCATACGAAGCCGAGACGGGTCGCTAGTTTAAACGTTAACTTAAACTAAAAATTAAACGATTTTTTTCGTGTATTTTTTATTTGTATTAATCGAAGTAATCACCCATGCAATCAATGCATCTTTGCCAACGCAGTGGCAGTTTATTGATGCCCTTCTTAAAGAAATCAGCTGGACGGGAGGCAACAAATTCTTCAAAGGCATTTTGTACTGCCTCTCGAGTATTTAATTTTTTTCCCCCGAGGATTTATCCAAATTATGGAAAAAGTAGTAGTCTGTAGGCCCAAGGTCTGGTGAGTAGGGCGGATGAAGGAGAACTTCCAACCCCAGTTCTTGCAACTTGGAGACCGTCTGCTGTGCAATTTGAGGTCGCGCGTTGTCGTGCAGGAGCAGCGGAAACAAGCGATTGAGCAATGCTGGTTAGAGATGTGCCAGCTTCTCCATCATTGTGTTCAGTTCTTCACAGTACACATCTGCAGTAATACTCACCCCGTTTTGTCAGAAGCTGTGATGAATCACACCGGCGCTAGACCACCAAACAGTCACCATCACTTTTCTAGGGGTAAGTTTTCGTTTAGGGCATTGTTTAGGTGCTCAACCAGGATCCAACCAACTTGCTGAGCGCTTGCGGTTATCAAACAGAGTCCATTTTTCATCGCAGGTAACAATGCGGTTCAAAATTCCTTCAGTTGTGTGTCTGCTGAGCAGTGCAAGGCACGTCTCGACGCGTAGTTCGCGCTGGCGATCTTTGAGTTCGTGGGGCACCCATTTATTAAGCTTTTTTACCTTGCCAATTTGACGCAAATGGACCAATATTGTTTTGGCGCTAACGTCGAAAGCTGTTGCTAATTCAGCCGCAGATTGTGTATCATCAGCTTCCACAGTCGCCTTTAATTCGTCATTGTCGACCAAAGTCTTCGGACGACCGCGAGGTTCATTTTTCAGGTCGAAATTCCCAGAACGGAAGCGAGCAAACCAATAACAAGTGGTGCGTTGGTTTTGAGTTTTAGCTCCGTAAACGTCGTTGATGTTGCGTGCCGCTTTTGCCGCGTTACTGCCACGACGGGACTCATATTCCATAATTACTCGAATTTTTAACGTATCCACGATGACAAAAAACATTGAAACGCGATGAAAATGTAACACTAATCAATAAACAAATGACTACTTTTGGAAAAAGAATTCTATATTTTTAAAATAAAATTAATTTGAAATTAGAATTCTTAGCCAAAAAAAATTATTTTGATTTAAAATGGCCAGTACTGCAGAACGGCAATTTCATAGGTAAAGACCTATTTTATATAATAAGAATCTAAATTAAACGTGTCTGTACTTTTTCGATTTTCGAGAAAAAATTTGTTGCAGGTGTCTTGGAATAAGTTATAGGATACATTTCAATCATTTTTAGAAATGTTTGTCTGCTTGTCTGTCTGTTTGTATGAACACGCATCACTGCTAAAGTACTGGGTTCACCATAAACCCTCTGAAAATCGTAAAGCATATCCTCGGTAGTAACTTAGTGTTTGTTTCATTAAAATCGGTCCACTCTATTAAAACTTATTGTAGTTTTAATTACGACGCGGCTCAAGTACGAGAGAAAAGTAGACAAGTAAATGGACTTAATACATTCAGATGACTTTATTAATCATAGTTTTTTACATAAGCTTCCGCGTAGACGAAGTCGCGGGCACAGCTAGAATCTTATAAAACAAAGAACTTAAATAAAAAAATAATACAATGAACCAACTTTGTCAGAAATCCATGTTACAAACACAAAATATAGGTATATTTTTATCAATGAAACAAACGTGTTACATTCTCAAATCTCAGAAATTAGAACCACAATCATATAAAAATACAAGAAGTAAAATACGTTTTGGTTAGAACTTGATTAGCTATGAAATGGTTTATGTCCGTGCGTAGCCAGAGCATACAATTCTTATATTAAAGTGTTTGTTTTTTCCAACAATCTTCCTCGCCTATTATAAAAATTTTTGTCACGTAATTTTTACATGTTATATTCAAGTTGAAAGCTACGTTGAAGAGTACCTACTGAATAAGATATTCTAAACAAGGTAGGGGCCAAAACATAATGTTAGCAAATGACGTAGCATACATAATAAAACGCAGAAGTACCACCATTAAGTAGTTTTGTGTATTTTACACCCTCGTGGAACAACTACACCTTTCTAGGTGTTTTAAAATACATCTCATTCTAATAACAATAGTATATAATTCAACGGCCTAGTTTAGGATAGCACAAAGGTTCTGTATAAAGAAAAAGGTCACAGCAAAATTTGTAACTTTTACCGAAGCATCCTGAGTAAATCTTTTTAAAGAGCTATATTCTTTGTGACCAACCCTAATGCCCTTGTCGGTTTAGGCATCAATTATTTATTCCCTGGTTATTATCTCTTCGATAGTTACAAGAAAAACTATATGCTAACAGTGCACCAATACATCTGATTTGTTGACTCCCAACTCGGAGCATTGCTACGTCCTAGATATACGATACCGCTACGCTCGTAGTCGCTCTACCCCTTCGATCAACAGTAACTAGATAAAGGGTTACGTACAAAATCGAAGCTAAAAGCTGTCCGCGTAAATATATACTTATGTGTAGCTATTTGTTTACTAAGGGAGAAAAAAATTTTTTAAACAGTTTTAAGTTCAACCTAATTACAACCATAACACCTAGTAATAAACTCACAAATGTTCAAAATATTATCTAATACTTACGATAAAATGAGCAAAGCAATAAATTACTCCCCTCACAAATGAAAAGACAACATTAACAACATTTAGTGTGAATTGAACCTTAACACGTAATGAATAAAGTACGTTTTCCCGTTATTGTGCGTGTTTGTGCGTGGCGACGCCAACCATTTGTATCACAGGTTTAAAATCGGTAATTTTGTTCAAAATTTGATGTTATTTGTTACTTTAAAGCTTAAAATACAACTTATTCAACATGTATTTAGTGAAAGTAAGATACTCCGGCCGTTATGTTGCTTTTTCGGGTATTATTTTTGCATCTTTTGAATACACTGCGGCATGTGAAACGGTCTTACATTGGCTGTGTGTCAAACAAACTAAACAAAATAAGGGCACACATTTCAAGTGAGCTGTTATTTACCGAGATGTATTTTTCGCGCCGACCCTTTGCTATTGGGTATTGAAATTTGCTCTGGTCATACGTATATATTTTCGGAACTTCTATTAAGAACTCATAGGTCTAGTGTTATAGTTCATACTTCCAATACCTTAACCCTTACGTCTATGTTCGGCGAATCTCAAGTTATAAACTTGGATTTGAAGTCCTCCAAGAGCACATGACGTCTATCTCTGTTAACCAATACCCTTGCTATGCCTATGGATTTATGTATTTTATTATTTATAAGTAATTTATTAATTTATAAGTAAACATACTTATAAATTCCTTGATTTTATCACATAGACCACTTATGTTTTTTTATCTATATTTGTAGCTTGGATAGAATTTTAAATAGTAATGTAGTATGAGTTTACAAGTCTAATGAATTCGAATATAACTTTTCTATGACTTTGACATTGGCAAATACTTTTGCAACAACAATGATCAAATGAAAATGCTAATTTTATTGTGATATAAACTGATTATAAATAAAATGCATAGAATATGTATGAATTAGTATATGCCGGATAGAAGAAGAGTAAGTTTTGTGTATATAAAATAATATAAGTATAAGTAATTTTAATTTAAGTAATTTTCCTATATAACTTAATTTATTCAAAATTTGCATAAACAAATAACATTGCATGGGTAAGTGTATCATTTTTTATATGAAAGTAGTATAATAAATGTATTTATTATTCCACTTTCTAGATTGTGCCATATGGAAATAGGTACGGTACGCATAGGATTCCACAACAACTTACGTGCTCTTATTGCTTGCATATTGTCAATAAATAATGAAACAAAAATACAGATGAACAATAATGTATTTTTACAATAATTTATAAAACATTAATGTATGTATTTATAAATAAATATACGGGAAGATAATACCTATATAATATAGTGTATTTTCAGGCTTGAAATTATTGAGACCCTCAATAATTTTTAAAATAAATTATGAATTGTTACTTAATATTATAAAACTGAGCCTGTTTGTTACACTTTTGTACCTTAACTACTAAACCGATTATCATGCAATTTTTCATATAGATGTCAGGGGTACGGAAAAGGGAATAAGGTACCTTTCACCAAAAAAATATCCTGTTAGAGTAATCTATATACATAAACTCAAAAGAAACAGTGAATTAAAATGAGTTCTTTTTACAGTAAAAATAATGCTTTATATATCTAAATGATTTTCATATTCAGCCTGTATATTGTATTTACTTTAGTTTTCTCATTATAAAATACAAGAACTCAATGTGAAGGTGTTCAAAGTAGTTGAAAGTCTAATTGTCCTCCCCTGAAACTGATCCGGTACTTTTTTTCCTGAAATTCTGCTTGAATGTTAATGTTCCAAAATATACATGTATTTCAAAATATTACCACATAAGACTTTCTATGTCCAAAGTCTGTGAAGCTATTCATAAATTGAATATTCCATTACATAATTATAATACTGTAATAATTTAACTTAATAAAAATTATAATATATATCATTTTATTGTAAGTAATGTATAATTTTTTTTTTATAATTACAGCTACCCAAGTACCTCGGCCAATTCTGATGAGGGTGTGATTTCTGTGGACATATCTAGAGATTCTGTAGTGGACTCCATGACAGAAATGGCAGATACAATTATACCACCAGATCTAATTGTGTAAGTTATTAATCAAGTACTTTATAAGATCCGTTAAGAGTTTTCTTGTCTCAGTATTGCACTCCCATTTCAATGTTGAATTACTATTAACACAATTATGATAGCTTAGAACATACTGTGTAAAGCAAAACCAGACTAGACACTTAAGAATGACATATATGTACATTCACAGTTTGACATTTCGTTGTAATTTTCAGTTCATAGTGAGGACCCAAGCCATCCTCAGCCTTAATACTACTATTCTCAATAAGTCATTTAGTATACTTTCTCAATAACACTGCGAATGGTAATTCCTCTGTTCTTAATAATTATAGTGTAAGGATAGATAG
This sequence comes from Antheraea pernyi, assembly GCA_015888305.1. Lineage (NCBI taxonomy): Eukaryota > Metazoa > Arthropoda > Insecta > Lepidoptera > Saturniidae > Antheraea > Antheraea pernyi. The sequence goes on along the minus strand of MU158725.1, from coordinate 572,027 downwards.
CCTCCTTTAAGAAATCAATTATAAAATCTAAAAAGGACATTTGGAATGTAACTGGTACTTCCAGAGTTTGTATGTTCAGACAAACAAAAAAACTATTTTTTGAACTGTATAATATTACCAGTATACATTTTTATTTATATGAATTTTGATTATGAATAAAATTGATAACATTTGAAAACAGGTTTGCCAATGTTAAGTGATAATGAGGCCAGAAATTATGCAAGAGGCATCAAATGAGAACAGGTTCCAAGTTGTACCTGCTAGATCACAGTAATAGGCTTGTTGCTAGCAGCTTTTTAACTAGAGTGTTGTAGTTTGCCGAGATGGTTTTAAGAAATGCCATGAACTTTGTCAACTTGTATAAATATCTACTTGTTTTATTAAATCAATCAAATTTATTCACAGATCAGTAGAAGAAAATACTGAGAATGATGAGGAATCTGGCCGGCTGACTTTGGCCTATGAGAATTTGTATGAACTCCCAAGAACTATAGTTGAGAGATTCTGTGATCATATTAAATATCTTGACATAAGCCACAATAAAATCACGTAAGTATCAGAAAATATATAAAAAGGTACATACATAATACATGAAAGATGATTTTATAAAGTTTTTTCCTTTATGCTCAGTAAACTATATTGGATTGGATGAAATTAATCATATATGACTTCAATCAGCAATTGAAAGAAAAGAGACAGAACCATTTCTAATTTATCTGTGAATTTTATCACACTAGTATGTACCTATTGGTTTACTGTATACATGGATGCCCATGGGCATGTACATAGACATGTACCTTATCACATAACCAGTGCATCTGCCTGGCTAACATATTGTAATTGTAATTGTATTTTTTATGATATAACATTAAAAGTTCAATAAGATTTACATGGTGGTAGAGCCACGCTAAAGCTACTTCTGGTTTCAGCATGAATGGGTCGGCTCGTCCGGGTTAGTACCACCCTCTCACAGAACCCCGACGTGAAATAACAGTGCTTGCATTTTTGCGTTTCGTTCGGTCAGTGAGAGCGCCGGGGGCCCACCTCCTCTCCCTCTCCCTCCCCCTTTTCTTTTCCCCAAAAGGTGGCAACGCACTTGCGACCTCTCTGGTGTAGTTAGTGTCCATGGACGGTGGTGATCACTTAACATCAGGTGACCCACCTGTTCGTTTGCCACATATGATATAAAAATATATATTAAAAAAAAACAATTTTGAATTATCTTGACCCATTGGATATGGTGGACAATATTAACATCCCCCACAGTTCTAAGGGAAATAGTTTATATTGCTTTTCAACAGAGTAACATTTTAAACTAGTTTGTAGAAAATTCTAGTTTAATAGCATATTCTACAAACTATATAGTATGATTCATAAAAAATATTTTAAAATAAAGTCCTATTCCATGTTTGTCTGTTTGCGATAAACTCTAAAACATCTGAACGGACTTTCATGCAGTTTTATTTATTTATTTATTTATTTATTTAGAAACACCAACAAGATTTACACTAAAATAGTACATAACATGCATTTTTAATGACTCTATATAAGTGCAATCTTAATTATAGGTGTTTACGACGTATTTATTATATTCTACAGCAAATAACTTAAGTAAATGAGAAAGCTAAAACAAAAACAACAAAAAAAGAAAAAGTAAAAACGCTAACCATACATTCCAATTTTCTTTTTATTTTAAGTTACTTAAATAAATTTGTTTATACTGGCTGAGACTATTTGTGAATATATCTAGATTAGAGCTTTTAGATTTAGAATTATAAAGTGATATCATTCTATTTAGTGGAGAGTAAAGGCCTAAATTTGTTCGAAAATACTTCGTAGCGAATATATTAAAACGTGAGGCTCTAGGCAGCTTCGCAGGAACCGTTATATCAACTCTGCTTAGTAGTTCAGGTGCGTCCAAGATTCCATTCATTAGTTTGTACAGAAAAGTGAGATCAAGTAATCCTCTGCGATCTTTTAAAGTGTCTATATTAAAATATTGAAGTCTGTCTTGGTATGTGAGAAGTTTTTTCCCTAAGTGAAAGTTGTATGTCAAATGCCACAAAAATCGTTTTTGCACCCTTTCTATTTTATTTACATAAATTTCGTAATGAGGATTCCATACCACACTGCAATATTCCAAGCCGCTACGAACGAGTGAGTTAAACAGCGCAATCTTTGTATGTGCCATCTTGAAATCCTTAGTGTTACGTAATACAAATCCTAAAGTTTTAAACCCCCTATTAACAATACTATCAATATGTATATTGAAGCGTAACTTAGAATCTATTAAAATGCCAAGATCACGAATATTGTTCAGTGTTGTCAAAATGTTAGATTTTATAAAGTATTGACGACTAAAAGTTTTTTTATTGCGGGAGAAGTTAACTACATAACATTTATTGGCATTCAACACCATTCCGTTTGTGTCACACCATTCAAGCAAAGTATTTAAGTCACTTTGCAGTAACAATACGTCATTAGGACACTTAATCTGGCGAAGCAATTTTAAGTCATCGGCAAAGAGGTAACACTTCGTATTATGAAGTTGTAAACAGATGTCGTTGATGAATATATTGAATAGTATAGGCCCCAAATTGGAGCCCTGTGGCACTCCTGATAGCGTTTCAAATGGTTGTGAAGTATATCCTTCAACAACAACCTGAGACGTGCGATTAGAAAGATAAGATTTACACCACTTTAATAGGTTACCTGCAATGCCAATGGAAGCTAATTTTTTAATTAAAATGCTATGATTGACTTTATCGAAAGCTTTACTGAAATCGGTGTAGATCACGTCGACACAGGTTTTTTGGTCGAGGAGGGTAGATAATTGATTAATGAAACTTGTAAGGTTTGTAGAAGTTGACCTAGCCTTCACAAAACCATGTTGTTCTGGAGAAACCACTTGCTTAAAGTGCCAAGAAAATAATGGACATAGTAGTAATTCAAACACCTTAGCAAATATAGGTATAATTGAGATTGGTCTATAATTATTGATCAAATGCTTATGGCCATTTTTATGTAAAGGAATGACTAGTGATGTCTTCCAACACGAAGGAAACAACCCGTTGCTCAGCGATTGATTAAAGATAACAGACAGAGGATAAGCAAGAACTTTAGCGCATTTGACAACGAATATTGATGGAATTCCATCCGCACCAGCCCCCTTGTATAAATCCAGTCTTTTTAAAGCATAATAAACCTGCTCCGTCGTAAATGTTATCTTGTCAAGAATATTGCTATAATTGTGATCATTATACTCGTCGTGGCCTAAAGCGTGTATATTAGTTGTATAGACTGAAGAAAAATGAGTAGCAAAAAGATTGCAAATTGTAAAACCATCAGTTGCTTTTATGTCCTCAAGAATCATCTCAGCTGGATATCCAGTGTTGTTTTTCTTCTTTAGTTTAATAAAGGACCATAATAATTTGGGATTAGAGCTCATACTTGTCTCCAGTTTAAATATATAATTATTGTAGGCCATAGTTTTTAATTTCTCGAATCGATGTTTAAGCAAGTCAAATGTCAATATATCACGTGGGTTGTTATATTTGCAGATTTTACTCTTATATTTGTATTTTTCTTTACTTAATTTAATGAGATTTGAAGAATACCACACTGGATATTTACTGTTCGCTTGCTTTCTCTTGGGAACATACTTAATCACTAAATCACGAATAATCTTATTAAGAACATCAGTCATATTTTCAACAGACTGACATTTGGAAAATAAATTATCCCAGGAAATATCACTCAATTCACTAATTATTTTCTCGTAATCTGCTTTGAAAAAGCAGAATCTTTCGTTATTATTCGAACGTAATGCATTCTCACTCGAAATCGGAAACCCAAATTGTAATGGAGGATGTAAATGATCTACTTTGGATAACGGTGTTGTGCTCATACCTAGATTATTCACACAGTCAGTACTAAGAACAAGATCTAAAATTTTATTTTTATTATTAGGGATATGATTGTATTGATTCAATCCGCTAAAAGCCATAAAATTCAAAAATATATCAGCAAACTGACCTCCTGTTGATTCACTTTGTAGTGCTGACATATCTGTGATTTTTGACCACAAAATACTACTCAAATTAAAGTCACCGACAACAAGAAATTTGGTACGATGGCATTCTATAATATGACTAGCAGTGTCTACAAAATGTTTCAAAATGTGGTGTTGCATGGGTGGAGGCAAGTAAGCAGTACAGATATATAAAAATTCAGGGTGGCCGTTACATTTTGTTTCTATTGAAACCCAGAGATCTTCACAATTCGACTCAAAATTGCTTAATCTAACGGATTTATATATATTTAATACAGCAATTAGAACACCACCTCCGTCTTTCTTGGAGTGAAAACCAGAGCTTTCGCGATCTCGTCTATACACATTGTACCGCGAGTCAAACAGTTCTGAGTCGAAGACACTGTTGTTTAACCATGTCTCAGTCAGTATAATGACATCGTAGCTATTACAAACAACATTATTAAAAAACTCTATGGTTTTAGATCTTAGTCCTCTAACATTCTGATAATATATGTTTAGACCTGAGAATTTAAATAAAATAAAATTAATCTATAACGTAAGCACGCATAAATAATAGACATTAGTCCAGTTTACTAAGAGCGTCCATATTACGTATGTATGTGTAATTTGACTCTTCGTTTTTACGCACGAAAATTTTTCCATTACGTATCCATACGAACTTGTACTGTAACTCTTTACACTTTTGGCGAACAGCTTTCACCAATAACATAAAATGATACATAAGGAAGGTTTAGCTATATAATTTGTCAAGGTTTTTTCTTATTATCAGGATGGGATAAATCCATCGGGCGCGCTGGTATTTAATAAAAATACTATTGTCATGTTACAATAACGTCTATTCAGTTGAATAAAGTGAAAAATGCCGAGTATATATTAATTTCATTTTTATTCCAGAAACTTGGAAACTCTCGTCCATTTCAAGCATCTGACGTCACTAATAGCTGATGATAATCCTATAACAGAGAACTGTCAGTTACCGCCTTTACCTAAACTAGAATTATTATGGTAAGTAACTTTAAAATATTTCACTCTAACTAATTATCCAATAGTGTACAACAGGGGTGCTCAAACTAGAACTGCTGACAATCTACTCCAATATTGTTAGACTATGATCAATGGACTCTTAAAGGTTGCAATATGTGTGATGAAGGACTGTCGGCTAGGCAGGTGTAGGTAACTCCTGCTAAAACTGATAAAAGAAAGTGAGGAGGGGGTTATTCTGCCCTAATTGTGTATCAAATTAATTTTTGTTGTTTATTCATTACATTTTATCTTAATTACCTATCTACAAAAAATCTGTGAATGCTTCTGTGTTTTATATCGGTAAATTTTTCTCTGGATCAATTTAAAACGTATTTGCGGTCTGCCATTTGAGCACCCTGGTCTACAATGTCAAACAAAGCCATAGCACATTAATTCTTTCATTATAATTGTGCTATAGGTACCTACATTAACCAAAATCATGTGAAATCGATGGGCAGTACCTAATGGGTGCAACTCTATCCTAATTAATAATATAAATGCGAAAGTGAGTTTGTTTGTTTTGCTTTACAGTACTTAACTGATCACCATAAGATTTTGCTGCATTGTCACTGCTATAGAAAGGGACATAAACACCTTTCATCTAAAGAAAAAGTACTGTTTACAAGTAACATGAGCAAAGCCGCATGCAAAAGCTAGTATGAATAATTAAAAAGCAATAAATTTATTGTAATAGGTTTATGACTTTAGGCATGTCGATAGAGATAGTTCTGTCCAGTCTCATATACTTGTAGCTACCGAGTATGATATCCTCTTTGGCAGACTGGCTGAGACCTTTGAAGCTATTGTAAATAGAATATGTAAACGTTTGAATTTAGTGTAAATAGAATATTGACATATGTGGTGTTAGAAATAAACACGTCTATTTTATGCACTCAGAGTATTATTATAATGCTGTCCAAGTCGGTCTAGATTCCTACAGTAGTGAGCACGAGGATCCTACATACTCAATATAAAAGATTAAAGAATTCTTTTACAGGCTGAATCGTTGTAAAATTGCATCCTTGTATCCATGGGTGGCCAAACTGAAGGATTCCTGTCCAAACTTGCATTATTTAAGTTTAATGGGAAATCCAGCAGCACCAAGTTATTTTAACGGTGGCACATTCTATGAATATTTGCAATATAGGTGAGTGTTAAAAATATATTCATTCAAACTTCCACTTGCTTATTGGTTATCATACATGTTGTGTATTTTTGTGTTTGTGTTGTTAGGGGCCGTCCATAAATTACATCACATTTTGCGGGGGGGAGAGAGAGAGGAGTACAATAAAGTGTGATATCATGTGACAAATAGGAATCAATTATAATTTTCATGATGTTATATATATATATAATTAATGTAATTATTAAATGTTAAGCATATAAGAGGTAAAAATAAAAGAAAAAAAATGCTTTTTTTTTTTTTTATGTCATAGGTGGCAAACGAACAGGTGGGTCACCTGCTGTTAAGTGATCACCACCGTCCATGGACACTAACAACACCAAAGGAGTCGCAAGTGCGTTGCCATCTTTTGAAGGGAAGGGTTAGGGGAGGGAAAGGGAGAGGAGAGGGGAGGGGAGGTGGGTCTCCGGCGCTCTCACTGACCGAACGAAACGCAACAATGCAAGCACTGTTACTTCACGTCGGTTTTCTATGAGAGGGTGGTACTACCCCGGACGAGCCGACCCATTCATGCTGAAACCAATAATAGTTTCAGCGTGGCTCTACCACCATTCAAATACTTTTTGAGTAATGCGTATCATTTTATTAATACGTACGTATAAGAAGATTTTTAAAATTGTTATTATTTAAAATTGCATAGTATAGTGTAGACTCTTTATAACGAATTTCAAGGGATCAAGCGTATTTTTTTCGTTATAAAGAATTTTCGTTATGCACACACAGAGAACAAATAAATGGTTTTGTGGCAAACCAACCAAATTGAACTAGTTTCTACGTTATAGAAAGTTTTTCGTGATAATGAACGACGTTATAAAGAGTTTACACTGTATATAAACCCACGTCAAGGACGGAGAAGTAACTTTAATGTGGCCCATTACTGACAAGGTGAGCTCCAAACATTATGAAACTCTTGTAACGTAATTTATAGATGACCCATTAGGTTATTGTTTCAAAAATTATATTTATGCACTAAACTATCAATAAATAATAAATTATTAATACAGTCAATAGTTTCTTCACATTTTGTGTCATAAGTGGGAAGTATAAATAAAAAACCTAATATGATTCATTGCAGATTATTTGTGATATCTCAGTTCCCATCCCTCACCCATTTGGATGACAAGAAAGTCACAGAGGATCAGAGAACGGAAGCGAATAGGCTGTACAAGAGGCCATTCTTCGAACGCATCACTAATCCTGCATCAAGTGGTATATCACAACTGGTCCAATCTTCAGTGAAATGGTCGAATGTTCACAATAAAATAACCTCTCTTTTGAGCAAAGATAAAAATAATAGAAATCTTCTGATTTAAATAGATATTTTATTATAAACCGTGTTAGTAATTGTATGAGCATACTATTGACTGAAATCTGTATTAAACCAATACAAACAATTTTTAATTACTATGGCTGTCTAATTTCTGCCCAACGCCTTTGAAGGGTGACAAAAGGTGGAGATATGCGCACACATGTTGCCATTTTAAAAAAGGAGAAGAAGGACTATATTCACACTTGTGTTTTTGTAACCTGTTACAGTAATCACTATTATTATAATTTTTTATTAGTTTTACTTGACTGGCAAATGAACTTTTCTTCTTTCAGTAATATGATAGACCATTCCCATATAATATTAATTATTATTGGTGCTTTCTTGTATAAGTAGTATCATAGGCAATACAATATCTTATATAAGCACTTATGTATGCTAAGTGATATTTGTTTTTACCTAAGTAAGCATTTATCTTGAAACAAGTTTTCGTCTCGAATTTTCTACAAATTATAGGGTAAGACTAATTCCTGTAGTTTTATAGTTAATAAAATATCTGTTACCATTTTATATTTATAAGTTATATGTAGTATATAAAAACATGATTAAAATACAGGAATTTATTATACATATTTACATTTATTCTTAAATAAATTAATATAATTACAGATAAAAAAAATGTTTTATTTATTACTATCTACCTGTGATTTAAGCTGTGTTGTTTATATCCTTAAATATATTTTATGTACAGAAGAAAAAACATAAAATAATTGAAAACAAAAGACTTTAAGGCCGGCAACGCACTTGCGACTCCCCTGGTGTTGCTAGTGAATGGACGGCGGTGATCACTTACCATCAAGTGACAGGCCTGTTCGTTTGACTCCTATAATATAAAAAAAAACAGCAAAATTTCCTAAAAATTTTGTAAGATAAATTAAATCTATTCAATAGCTTTTATACTCTATCGTTATATTTATACAGATTCCCAGCTGTCATCAGATCATGTGAGCCAGTATTGCTCTGAGTTTTCACGTAGAAAGTATTGTAAAGAATCAGTCGAACAAATCCAATGCAGGCTTCTTCCAAGCAGTCAAATCCATATAAGGAATGGTGTTGTAATCGTCGCATCTGCCTTTGGGATTCTGAGTCGATTCTGCCTCGAAAGCTCTACGCTGTACCCAGTACACATCGTCCGTGTTATCGCATAACAAACGAGCCATAGATGTTTTCTTTATCTCTTTCAGTTGATCTGGAAGGATTAACAAATTCATTATAACTATTGAACACAAGTTGTTAATAATTAACTTAATTTTGTAACCTTCAAACAAAATATTAATGCCCTTGCTAGAACTAACCGGAAAAGTTATGTGGTAATTTCATTGAATTAATTATTCTTCGTAATTGACGACATTAACAAAACTACATATCAAACGCACAAGTTCTCATGCGCAAAAATAAATTGCTACATGACAGATCAAATTCCCGCCAAAAGTCTTAGATTCTTTGGATTCAGTTTAGGATTGCTAGCTCTTTCGCGTAATTCCGGGGTTTTTTCTAAATTTAGTACAGAATTTCAGACAGTTTAGTTAAATTCTAAAAGTCATAAAATAAGCGAAATCACTAATAAGGCATTTCGGTAACCATTTCACTAATAAGAAGAACGCACTTCGGTTTGTAAATAGGGTGTGGTCACTTACAGAATGAAAATTTATTTGTTAGGTCTACCATATGAATGTGTATACCGTGTGACCGTACAAATAAAAATCTTATTTGTAATTATATTTAACTTTCTTAGCATAAATCAGATATGTTGTGCCTATAGGAATGGTGAATGTATTTCTACTATTGGGTATGGACTTATGCTCAAAAAAATATGAAACGTATTAACAATTTTGTTTATTCGTTGAAAATTCTAATGTACTTTTGTGGCTTTGATTATCCAATCAAATTTAAGATTTTGATAGCAATAATTAAAAAATAATTAGAGTAGATATATCATCACGCTAAGACCAATAGGAGCGAAACACCGATGACGAATGTTAAAAACCGGGGTTTCTTTCCTTTTGAGAGCTTCCACTGCGTATTAGCGTTAGCTCAAAGTAACTACTCAACGCGGACGAAGTCGCCAGCAGAAGCCAATTCTTTTGTATATGTAGTTATAAACTAAAATAATTACTGTATAGAAAACACGTGCAAAGCCGCCGGAAATATCTAGTGTTAAATACACGTATCTAATTCAATTTATACAGTATTTCCGCTCTTTTAACGATATGATGATCCAACGGTTATTCAAAAGACGTAATTATATTTTTTGCAAATGACCTTATTTACAAACGTTATTAACTCGTATTTAGTTCAGATGATTTGGTTCCATAATCAGAACAAACTAATCGTTACATAGTATAAATAATTGATAGACAAATATTGATAAAAACTAACCAGTTGTGAAGGAATGTGGCAATTCCCCGTTATCGTAAAAGAATCTGTCACCGATTCTTGTCCTGTAGAACTGTTCCGCTATTATACAATGAAATGTGTGACCCAGAATAGAACCCTGGACATTGCGCTCCATGGAACCCCCCACGAACAAGTCCACGTCGTCGACGCACTCATATAGTTGAGATAATGCATTGAGACGCTGTAATTTACACATATTTTATATAGGGCCACCAATATTTACATCTCCTTATATTGAATAAAGAAAAACATGTTCGCTAAAAATGGTTCGAGGATTAATTACAGAGGCTGAATTCAGAATTCAAAATACACTATAGGTATTTTTTCGCATAGTAAGGTGCTGTATCATCACTTTTAATTACTGATTACATCACTTTTAGATTCGCTTAAGCGTTTTCGTATAATGCCAGATATTGATGCTCTAGTTCAAATTAAGATTAATTCTATAAATAACTACACAGAGAGCCCTTAATCGAATAATAGCTGTAAAAAAAAAATCATTTAAGCCCTTTTACTATCCACAGATTATATATTTTTAGCAAAAAAAGACATGACTAATATAAAGAAATTTACTATTACACAATTTAACCCTGTTTTTTTCTGCTAGTGGGTTTTATAACAATTTATTTTGGGATTTTATTTATTAGGTGATAAACTACCAACTTAACACATGTTTTTTTGGCAACCAATCTTCCAGATTATTATTGCCTTTGTCGAGTAGTTAATAGTATTACAACTGTCGTGCGATCATTTCAACATTAGTTTTCCAACAAGATAGTGACTCCCTTGTTAGAACTTTCCAGGGAATTGTTGTGGCATCTCAGAATTCAAGCTCCGTGGTATTATTTTCCATTCACTTCACTTATGCACAATAAACAAACTATATTACATAAAATACAACAAATTTTACACAATATGGAGTCAAGTAACACAAGATTCTGAATAAACTATAAAATCCAGTACATGATTAACCCGCCAATTAACACAATTTATAGTTTATCATCTGTTAAATGATGTTTTTTTTTTATATATCATAGGAGGGAAACGAACAGCTGGGTCACCTGATGTTGAGTGATCACCATCGTCCACAGGCACTAACAACAACATAAGAGTCGCAAGTGCGTTGCCAGCCTGTGTTTGGGAGAAGGAGGAGTGGGGAAGTGGGGAGGGGGAGGGGAGTTGGGTATCCGGTGCTCTCACTGACCGAACGAAACGCAACAATGCAAGCACTGTTACTTCACGTCGGTTTTCTGTGAGAAACCCCGGTACTACTCCGGGCGAGCCGACCCATTCATGCTGAAACCAGCAGTAGCTTCAGCATGGCTCTACCACCTACAAAAATATTGGCATATAATTTGAGATTTAGTAGCTTCATCAGCTTATGAAGCTGTGAAAGCCTGTCAGTCCAATAGCGTTAGTCAGTTGAAAAAAGACCAACGCAGTTGGAATGATTAAGAAAGATAGGATATAACAGTTTTTTTTTCATCAAGGTTTTTCAGCTATCCGGCACTAGGCTATATTTTATTGTTACTACATTTTATATTGTAATTTAACGTGTACGGAGTCATAAACGGTTGTTAGTGTGAATACTTACATCTTGAGACATTTCGCCGGCTAAATCTTGGAAACATCTCGCCTTCTTCAAGCCGCAGATCTCTCTGTAAGATATAATTACAACAATTTAAATACAATACAATACAAAAAAATTGCATTAAATATAAAACCGAAAAACTTGCCACCAGTCGATTTATACCGACAGCTGGATTTAGGAACAAGACTACGATTGAATTATTAACATTTTCTATTTCATGCCAAAAACAATCAAACTAACCTATAATCATTATAAGAAGCAAGTCCGTGGTCCCTGCCTCTTTGGATATCCATTGCGATAAGATCAAGTCCCCAATTATTGTGGGACTTGAACAGTAAGTTAGAGATCTCGCCCGTCATATAAGGATCTGCTTCCCCGGCGCTATGTGCAACAATTCCACGTACTATGTCGTCGAAAGACTCCGGTGATGACTCGAGTAAGCTCGGGTTAAAATAATAGTCGCTTAACCTACAGATTATATTACAATCAATAAGTTATCTCAAGCTCATGCAGTTTTAAACTCTCAGTATTTTAATAATCATAATAAAATTGAATATGCTTTTTTACTAACATTTTAGTCCTTTACAGCACCTAACTTGGTCTCATAGTTTAGGTACTAATAAATATTATGTAGAAAATGACTCGGTAATTAATATTAACAAATAAACGAGTTTTCAAAATTTTTATCGAATAAATACACGTTAAAAATACCGATATAAATAACATTTCGCAGTTCAGATTTCAGTTCAGTAATTAGGAGTCTAACAATAATTATTGAATGAACATCTTATCAATCATTAATTTATTTTCCTCAAAAAATACATTTCAATTAATAAAACCACTATTACGTATATAAAATCTAAACGCTTCAAAACTTAAGACTCATACAACAGTCTTTTCCAATGATAATTTTACAAATATATTTATTAAAAAAGAATTCTTAAAATTAATAACAAACCATAACAATGTAGATACAAAGCCGTTATATCTACACGTGGTTTGTGTTTACTTAAGATTATTCAATTAAATTCATGATTATGGTGAGAGTTCTCCGTGGATTTGGATTCCAGGGTGGATTTCACCATGTTGGTGGTGGTAGTTATTATAGTAATTATTGAACACAGACTTGTTTTTTTTTTATTTCATATAAATCACCTCTCACCTGTGTAAAAACGCCACGTTGTAGCTAGATGGACAAGCCATAATAGTGTCAGGGACGATAGAATGCAGAAACCTGAAGGCGGCCGCACCGAATCCATTAATGATGCCAGGATTCACGCCCTCACTATAATCGCGACTGTACAAACTGGCTGGTGATATGCCATAGTAACGGAGATAATTCTCACCTAAGGATTTAGATAGAGAGATTTAATGTAACTGCTATAAGATTGCTATGAGATTTTCAAACTAACCAATAATTATTTTTTTGAACTGACTACGCTATTGGCTTACGGGCCTTCACAACTTCACCGGACTGTTGTTCGGTTTCTGAGGTACTTTAATTGTAGTTTATCTGTTCAATAGCGTTATCGTTCGATAACTTGTCAAATTCAACGGGCCACTTGACAGTTTATCTTATGGATAACTTTATTGAGTCAATAACTACTGGTAGTTTAACCGAATATCTCAGAAACCGGGCATAAGGTGAGCGCTTAAAGCACTTCACCACTTGGCTCAAGGATGCCAGAGTGGCAGAACCTCGGCTTGGGCAACAGCCTTGGATGTAATTTCGCAAATCTGTCTAAGCTAACTAACCAATCAATTATTAACTCTTAAGACCTAGGTAACCTCATCGGGTCCAGTGCCTAGTGCAAGTGAAACACAGATAAAATAACAAATAGGTAGGTACCGTAGTTTACCAATTTGGCCGAAACGCAGTTTGGGCTCTTGCCTTGCTATAATCTGTAGATAAATGAGTATATATTTTTAAACGAGTTTTCCAAGTTTTGTTAAAAGTGGTAAAACCTGTACACTCGACTGAGGCAGCATCACTGCCATATTTATTTTCGTTACAAACCAGGAGTACCCGCGTTACTGTATTCCTAAGAATATGTTTGGCACCAAACTTCGAACACGGTCCTTAAAAGTAGTAAATCGTTACGATTGAGTTGAAATTAATAAGGGCTACAGTGATAACTTAAAATCAGGTGAAAAGTATACCTATTGGTTACTTTATATAAAAATAAAAGAAAAAACAGACTGCAAGTTTCCTCGTTTTTAATTCACAAACATCATATTTTATATATTGGGTATACTTACAGCCTATGTCACATAATTAAGAGGAATCTGTGGAGCAACGCTTGCATATGTTAAAATTCATGTGACGTTCATAACCGTCACGGTTCTTCTAGTATCACTACTAGAAGAAGTTTTCGTATCTACATGTTTTGGTTTATATACACTATGATCATAATCGGGGTGTAAAGGATGTCAAATAACATCCAAGACTTGAGACATCCAAGCCAACCTCACCTGCACGTGGTGCGCCCTGCTGAATAACGAACGAGGCAATGGCGAAAGCGGGTTGGTAGGGTTTTACAGCCTGACTGGGTCGCAACCACCATGTATATGGCGAAAAAGCCCGTCATAGTGATTCGCTTCTGCGGGTCGCGTTTCGGGATCAGCCATGCACAGGCAGCTTTTCGCAGGCCGGCATGACAGCGGCGACCGTCGATGGATAGTGTGTCACTCGGCGGTCGCCATTATTTTTGGATTGTATTGTGCTTACCATCAGGCACAGTGCAGTTATTTTGCCGTGCTACTATAAAAAAAAAGAAAAGAAAAATAAAGAGCATATCTACATTTATAAAAAACACAGTGTAGCATCGGAATTAGAATTACAAAGGTCTGTCACCTAAATTGAGCGGCAGCCACTCCTGGTATGTGATGTGCTGTATCTCGGCGATTATGATCCTCCTGGTCTCCTGGAACAATTTCTCATCACTCCACATGGGATTCAGTTTTCCGAGGATGTCCGCTACTCTGTTGTGCTCGCGAAGGAGTATTGTGTGCAGCATCGCTAGCGTTGGTGTCTGATTTATTCTTACATCACCTGAAAAGTGTGATGATATGACGATCGCATATAAGAATATAGATTAGAATCTTAGAATGATTAACACAAGCTTAATTTTTGTAGGTGGTAGAGCCACGCTGAAGCTATTACTGGTTTCAGCATGAATGGGTCGGCTCACCCGGGGTAGTACCACCCGACCCACAGAAAACCGACGTGAAGTAACAGTGCTTGCATTGTTGCGTTTCGTTCGGTCAGTGAGAGCGCTGGAGGCCCACTTCCCTTCCTCCTTCCCCGTCCCATCTCCCTCTCCTCCCTCCTCCCAAACAGGCTGGCAACGCACTTCCTCTGGTGTTGCAAGTGTCTATGGACGGTGGTGATCACTTAACATCAGTTGATCGACCTGAACGTTTGCCTTCTATGATAAAAAAAAATTTGGCATATTCTAATACTTGTCTGATTTAGACCAATGACTTGAAAATCTTTCGACAACCACATTTTATGCGTATTAGGTGAAACAATTGCCAGTCTATTTCTATACATACTTTATTATCTTCTGATGAGTTTATGGTTAAATAGTAAATTAGTGTATTAACAAAATTGGTACACATTAGGCATGGTGAAATATTAATAATTATTTCGTATATGCACAGGTGGACACCTATGTCTTGAGACTATATGTTTATCAACTCATTGGTACAGCTGTATTTTCGGACTGCATCTTATAAACGAGTAAACATCTATGATGTCGACTCTATTGTATAAAAATAATTTATTGCCTGGTTATAGAAATATGAATAACATAAAATATTTCTCAGTGAAGATACTTTGAACAGTGAAGATACAGTGAAGGTATTTGCCAACTTTCAAGGAGATCGATATAAAGTTGTTGAATTTCTGACAATTTTGTTTATCTTCACTACATATTATTATAAAACAACATCCTCCGCAGCGCCTGACTGTTCGAAATAAACTCAAGAACTACTTACTGAGCGAATTTTCATGCGGTTTTCACTAGTAGATAAAGTGATAATTTGTCAAGGTTTTCTTTTATTATCAGAGCGGGACGACATCCACCAGGCCCGCTAGTATATAATAATGCTAATTATTATCGCGATCATTTGAAATATGAACAAAAAAATTACTTTTTGTCATTTTTACAAATAACCTAAAGTTTAGGTTTATATTTTGTCAAGATTTTTTTTGTAAATAGGTTGAATTATAACGATAAATGTTGGAAGCGTCGGAAAAAGTCAAGCCGCCTGGGGCTGACTAATCCCGTTCAGATATAACAAAACAATTGAGATAATACACGACGAATAAACGACGCAGACGAAATCGCGGGAATCAGTTAGCTATTTATATAGATTAAATAATTTTAAAATTACGAGGCATAATCAGATTTACCGGCTAAATAACAAGGATCAGATGAATTCCTTAAATCGCAAACAGCTGATTTATCATCCACCGACGGCGGGAATCCCTTACTGCAGTTCTTTTTCTTCGCCTGTTTTAGTTTCCCATCCTTCTTGCTTCGAAGCTTCGATGCCAATTTCTTATCTGAGGCGTAAATAGGTGAGCCGTCCAAAAAACTTGTAACTGTGTTCATCTGATTTGAGAGAAAACAAATATTGTGTAACTTATGATATTTCCTACATAATGTTCTTTAGAAATTTATGAAGATAAAATAACTAGGATTAAATAATGACAGTCTAGTGTTAGTTTCCGGCTCCCCACCGTGGAAGCTAGGGGTGATGGTGTTCTCTGCTGCATACCAGTTTACGGGAGCGAAAAAGGAGAGAGGAGATCCTTCAGCTCCCGTGGAGGTTTCTAGCATTCGTCGGCAGGTACAAGACCGATGTGATTAAAGATAGGCAGAGTGTCTGGCGGATATACTGTATGGTTGCCATACAATAGACGCCTCCCGCCCGGCCCGGCGGTTAATTAAGTGGGAACCATGTTCCTTGGCGTTTAGACTGGTGCAAGTACTGTACGGACATAATTGTTTTGGATGGTACCTGCATAGGATCGCTTGTATGAAGCCCACCACTGTGTATCACGAATGTGCTGCGTGGGGCAATACCGCGCTCTGTCCGCGGTGATCAGTGGAGACCTCTCACTTCCGAGTGTGGTGAGTGCCATGCTCGACAATGAGAGCGTTTGGTTGTTAATGATATCCTTTGTGAGGACGTAATGACGCATAAGGCGACGTCGGACAATATACGCGAATAGGATTCAACTTCTGTAACCGTCTTTAATTGCCAATACTCAATATATTATCCAATACCCAATACGCAATCAATTTATAAATTATATCAGTATTTTTCTATACTGCCAATTCTAATGCAAAGTCTTTATTTCCCTCTAGTTGTATTAATATCTAAAACTGCATTTTCTAGGTGCATAAGAATATGTGTTAACTTAAAAGATTCAGCGTCTATGACTGACTGACCTGTTCAGCATGCCCTAGTGTACAGTCCTCTCTAGGCGTGGTTATACTTCGGACCATATTCAAGCATTTGATCCCGTGCGGTCTGTAGAACGGATCGTCATCAGGCACGCAGATTGGTATGCACTTATCGTTTTGTAATTCGGGAGGGAGTAACCCTTGTCCATTGCCAAGACAGCATTGGATACCACCTTCGTCTGTTTAAATAAGAGCATTTGAAACTTTTTACACTTTTAAACTACAATCTCACATGATATTACCTACAATGTGGTCGAAGATGATTGCATCATAAGCCTAGAGAAACTGACACTATATTTAATGGAATTGATTCCGCAAAATACTTATTATACATGTTTAACCATAGAGATCACAGAGGAGCACCAGAAAAGTCCTACCATGCTATGGTTTTATCACAATTTTTTTTTATATAAAAAAATCATGATCATTGTAGCATCGAAGTTCTGTTTATGAACATGATAAAATACATCTGGGCCGAGAAATTTGTAAGATACATTGATTAAAGTAATTTCTGTACTATTTAATGGAATTGTTCAATTTCTGTGCGACAATGTAAGCATTTTAACATCCAGGTAAGTTTTTAGTCAAAATTGTTGTTGGAAACCGTAAGATCTTACCAGTAACTTCCATAACTTGGAACAGCATATCGTGTGTGATAAATTGTCCCCACTGCATATTCATATAAGTTAATACACGACTGCGGATAGGTTGATCTGCAAAAAGACGAGTGGACAGGACACGAGGATTTGGCAACGAACGTCCACTACGAGCCAACGGCATTGCATAAATCCCTGGAACAGTGGAAAATTATCATCGCTAAATGCAAATTTCCTTCATGTTCCTAAGTCTCCTTTAAATAACCTGGTTTAACAAAATAATTAATAAACTCACCGTCCGCATACCTCGGTACAGCAATTCTGGTGAAAGGTGCCCCACGTCTCCCCCAATGTGGTTGTTTCTCATTGTTGCAAGTACCATCGAATGTCCTGTATTTACTATTACCACAGATAGCGCTCACTGGCAAACAGAACGAGGGATCGTGGAGTCGGATCACCTGATGCTCCAGGAACGACATAAACGTGTTGGGGGTTACATTACAACTGCGAAAGTCGTAAAGTACTATGAAATCTAACCGTGAAGACACTGATTTTTTTAAATTATATTAATATACGAGTTGTTTATACAGTATTAAAACTTATATTTTATCTACATAAAATATAATAAAACGGTAAAACCGTCATGTTCGTAGATTGAATATTTGTCAAAATATTTCGGTTGATGTTTTATTTTATATCATAGGAGGCAATCGAACAGGCGGGTCACCTGATGTTAATTGATTACCGCCATCCATAGACACTAACAATACCAGGGGAGTCGCTAATGCGTTGCCAGCCTATGTTTCGGGGAGGGGACGAGGAGAGGGGATGTGAGGACGGAAGGGGAGGTGGGCTTCCGGAGCTCTCACTGACCGAACGAAACGCAACAATGCAAGCACTGTTATTTCACGTTGGTTTTCTGTAAGAATATAATACAACAAATTGTCATGTGTCTATCTTTTTGCAAACTTCAAAACTACCAGACGAGTTTGAATATGGTCTTCACAGGTAACTGAAACCAGGATTGAGGCAAGTTAATCAAGATCATCACATAAAAAAGCTTTAATTCAATATCGAAAAGGTCTGCTCAGCATAGTACAAACTACTACGACCATTAATAAGATTTTTACAGGTAACTTGAACTTGGATTGAGATAACATACTTAACCAAAACCGTTTTTGAAAAAAAGAGGTTTTAATTCATAATTTTGTAGGTCTGCCCAGCATAGTACATATCGGCGCCTACCCACATTCATCGCGTGATTCGGTCACGCCTCTCTCCCTACTACTCGACTTGTTTTGGTATAAAAGGAGCGGAGCGACCGATGTTAAGTCAGTCTTTTAAATATGATCCACTTCTAACGAGTGGAATGAGTTTAGTCGGGAGTGACCGAGTGGAACAGTTTTGGTCAGGAGTGACCGAGTGGAAATTTATTATTATTTTACCTATCCAAAACATCCATCCTTACGCACATTGTTGGCCACCATGCGCATCCTTATCCCGGTCTTGGAGGCTAGATCCCAGGATGGGTGATGCCTGTTTTACGATGTTGGCTAGATCCCAGTATGGGTGATTGCCTTATTATTATTTTTGTTCCTATCCAAACCATCCTTCCTTAAGCGTGTGGCTGGTTACCAAGAGCATCCTTATCCCGGTCTTATAGGCTAGATCCCAGGATGGGTGATTGCCGGTTTTACAGATCCCAGGATGATAATTTTTGTTAATGGTTTTGTAATATTTTATTTGTAAGCGCCGAGAGCGCGCTTGAGTCAGAATGGCCGTATCGGCGCCTACCCACATTCATCGCGTGATTCGGTCACGCCTCTCTCCCTACTACTCGACTTGTTTTGGTATAAAAGGAGCGGAGCGACCGATGTTAAATCAGTCTTGGCTCTGGCGTCGTGCGGTACACTCGTACTGTGCGAGTCGCTTAACCTAGACTCTGAATAATTAATTTATGCAAACGAATTAGTTATTATTTGTAATTAATTAATTGGTTACTATTTGGGGTGATAGTCTGATATTAATTAATTATTATTTTATATTGAGATGTGATGAAATTATTATAGGTGGTTTAGTGAGTTCATTTTGACGATATTATTATGATGGGGTGGTCTTGAATTCCAGACGCAGTGGTTTGTGGCCATGCAAGTTAAATCAATTAATATCAAGTATACCTACGCCTTAGTAGCACACGAGCTACGCGTAAATACACTCTGAATTAAGACTTACCTAATCTGAACACAAAATGTGTTAAAAAACCTACACACATAATGAACCTTCTGCACAATAGGGCTACAAAAACTATCGGCAGCTGCTCAAGCCTAGGTCCGTTCCCTCGGCGTGGAGCCCTTGAGTACGCTGCTCGCGCGATGCAGTGACACAAAATCTTGCATCACTGCGACAACATTACTCATATCACCTCCACACACGTGCACGCATGCACGCTTACACATGCAAGTGGAAGGGTTTTATATTTTCCCTTATCAAACTGAAATAGTTTAGAATATTATCCGATACAAAATATATATATGGGTTGTTGAGGTATGTATGCTTGGTACACATATATGTTTCAACAACTCATATGTATGAATAGTTAGGTTAGCTCAGATAGGTCGCGAATTGCATGTATCGGGCAACAGCCAAAGCCGAGGTGTGCCGCGCACCCTTGAGCTAGTTGTCAAAATAAAATCGGCTGAGTGCCTTAAGCGCTCGCCTTAGTAGTCCGGTGAAGCTGTTAAGACCTTGCTGGGTCAATAGCGTAGTCAGTTCGAAAAAAAAAGCTACAAAAACGAAATACATACCTACAACACAACTTCGTTTGTAAAAGTTTCGTCGCTGTTAAAATTTCCTGGGATAATTCCGCCGCTTTTCTCATTTCCGGTGGGAGGGTTGACGAGAAGAAATGCAGTAAGGTGGGAGAAGATGCCTCCATGCTAACACCGCTTCGCACCAACTTGTTGCCACGCTGACTCGCCTCTCTACTAAGCTCGCGCCCGCACTTTAAGCATTCGGCAACCAGCTCCGAAGTGATCGGACCTTTTTCATCTGTTTAAACCGATTGTAATAACCAAACAATAAAAGACTTCATATTCAAAATCTCTAATCCTATTTCCTAGAAGTTCTAAGACTTGTTGAAAGTTGTGGCGGTACCCGTACACGCATTTCTACTGCAAAACAAAAGTACTCGCATTACTGTTTTTCACTCGGATTTACCAACAAATATTGTCATATCGCAATGCTATTGCAATATTGTTGTAACTCAAAAAATCACTCTTTTCAGAATCCATGAGAAACTGATGTCTTGCTATCTACTGAAAGTTCTTTGGAACCATGCATTTTTATTAAAAATTATACTAATAAAAGTACTTTGCTATATAATGTAATCTACATGATATAGCGATATGTCTTCGGCCGATCGCTCTTTGTACCTAAAAACGATGCAATATTGGTGGGGGGTAGAAGTCGTTACTAGTTCATTAAAAGTTAATTAGAGAGGTGTTTTTATCACTTTGAGAGGTGTTTTTATCACTTTGAGAGGTGTTTTTATCACTTTATCTATTAGTATTAATTAAAATCTCAATTGACGCAATTATCGAGTTACGACGGTTTTGTAATAGCAGTGCGATATGAGGATAATTACAACTCAGTTTTATTGCTTTGCAACAAGGTTTTTCTCAGTACATAGAAATTGCAATGACCAGTAAACATCTAAGACTTGAGACACTCAAGCCAGCCTCACCTGCATGTGGTGCACTCTGCTGAATAACGAAGGAGGCAATGGCGAAAGCGGGGTGGTAGGGTTGTAGGGTAGGTAGTAGGCTGGGTCGCAACCACCATGTATATGGCGAAAAAGCCCGTCCTAGTGAACAGCGGCAACTGGCGATGCATAGTGTTTCACTCGGTGGTCGCCATTGTTTTTGGATTGTACTGTGCTTACCATCAGGCACAGTGCAGTCATTTTGCCGTGATAAAATAAAATCTGCCGAATATATTAAGTATATTTACTTATCTGCTTTTCTCTAGTACTTGAATAATTAAAATTACAATAACTTTTGATAGAGTGAACCGATTTTAATGAAACCAAAACTAAATTTTTTAACTATTTTTTTTATGATTTTTTGATTTTGATTTTATGATTTTCTCGGTTTGATGAGGCTTTATCGTGAATACAGTACTTTAGCAGTGATTCATGTTCAAACAAATATAAAGACGGACAGACATTTCTAAAAATAATTGAAATGTATCTTACTTATTCCAAAACATCTGGTAATAGCTATATTAAAACAGTAAACTCACCCATAGTATGTGACTTAAATAAATCCGACACGATTGATGTCGTACTTGCCAATATCGGACACACTATTGAAAATAAATCTTCAGTCAAAAGATCCCACCCTAAGTTACAACATCCGCCAACATTTACGACACACCATAGAAACAAAAAGAGTTTTAAAATATGTTTAGTAAGTGACTCGTTCATACCCATTACTTGGTTTAAGTTAATTTAGATTAAAATAGAAAACTCTATAACCTATGAATGAAAGCTTTTTGTAGTACGTCTCCAAAGACAAGAAATAGAATTATATTTTTAAAAACGACTTTCCTTGTTGACGTTATGCTTTAAAAATAACAATTAAATTTTATTATTAGTCATAAAACGGCTGACATCTAATCGTATCACGTATGTTGCATTATTTTCGGTCAACGGCGTAACATTTGATTCGGATAAAGCATGTACTTATCAATGTTTACACAACCTGCATTACATATAATTGTTGTCCATTATATAATAATTGAAATAATCAATTTATTAGAAGTCCATTTTCAAGTGAAAAGTTTTTCGACGCCGATGTTATGATTTCAAAGTCAGTGAAACGAAAAAACTACATAAACAAGAAACAAACATAGCCATCTATAGGACTTAACCTGGGCGAGAAAGAGATAGAACACATCGCTTATATGCCTATATATTTTTATAAGTTTCTACTACACGTCTGAACTGCACACATACTTTTTATTACGCGTGGCGCCATCTATGAGGTATCTATAATCGGTCCTGCAGTTTTCTGCCAACAAACTAATTTAAAACGCCATCTATTCGAGACTGTTAAAACTAACAATAAATAAAAATAAATATGGACAATAATTTAATTTGTAATTAAAAAATATTGAGGCCATTAAACGAAACATAAGTTATAGTATCTCTTAAGTTGGACCAAATTATGCATAAATACCAACTTTCATGAAGGAGGATAGAGGAATTTCGGACTTCAACTTTATCGACACTATAACATATGATTTTTATATACAAAGATAATAATTAAATAATGACGAGTATAACCCTTACTTTTATTTCTTACAAAAAACATGGTGTTCTTGCACTGCTATGATCCTCTTTGGAGAATCGTGATTGCATACACTAACTAAGCGCCAGGAGAATCTTTAGCTTTAGCTGAAGCGACCAGATAGCTCGAGCTCGTTACCAACAGAAACCAACGGATAATCCTACCTTTATCAAACAGGATAACAAATTGGAGACTTTGGTCGGTTTTCTTCATAATATGGCCTCCTACAAGATTTATCGAGATCAGCTGGAATTAATGAACATCATCGTTATTGGGACTATTTTAGGTTATAGTATTACCTTGTTTACCAAGGGAAATGGGGTGGCAACCACCACACCCACACTGATCGGGGTACCTAGCCTAGGCAGTGGACTGTATATTTAAAATTGGATGGAAATATATATACCGAAAGGATTTTCTTTATAACCGGGATAAAACGCTCACTTACTTGATATAATGTCTTCTCCGCCGCCGTTGCCGATGGTGAGAGCACAGGTCCAACACGTACACACACAATGCACAAATATAAATTCCGAGCCGCCGTGTCGCTTGTAAGGTGAGCGAATCCGAGTGTAAGCGCGAGTTCCGAGCAAGTGCCGCCGAGTAAGTCCGTCGAATAAGTGACCGATCATGCCGATTGTCCGTTGACAAACAATGTGTCAAAAATAAATTTTGGCTACCCCCAACCAATTTATGCCCGAACAATCTATTTACTGGCGTTTGTCCGCAGCTTCGAATGCGTTAGTGTAGAACTGATTTACTTGAAGTATTTACTTTTTTATATAACCTTATGTACTTTTATGTGCCCCTGAAAGCGTGTATTCGTGTTTAAGAGGCAAAAGCGTAAATAACAATCAAACTAACTCACTTTCTCTTCTATATCGTTAAATTAGGATTACAATTCGGACAAATACATATCAGGATTATTATTAAGAAAATGCATATGTAAAAAAATATTTTTATTCGTACATTTTCATAAGTCAACAATTATTCATATAAATATATAACAATCAATGGATTTATCTAAACTTTAAAATCCTCGTGTCACTACACTTAAAGGCGATTCATATCCTTTTTACATATTGTTTATTTTGCATTCCAAGTATCTTATTTTTTATACATAAATACGTCATCAAAGACAATTGTTTTTGGTTACAAACTGCCAATTGCTGAATCGTGTTAATATTAAAAGTATTTTTTAATTTTATCTCTACTAGAATGTAATTAAAAATAAACACAAACAGAAGTAAATTACGTCATCGTTTTTCTTTTAAAATACAGGTAGTCCTCGACTTACGTCGTTTCGATTTACGTCGTTTCAAGTTACGTCGAACATTGTTTGGACACTATTCCTCAAGCATACGTCAATTGTTTCGATTTCCGGCATAGGAGAATTCACTTGTCGCGGGGGTTACCCCGCACATGCCACTGATTTTGTTCAGTTAGTTCATGGACAACGGAAAATCAAGGCGTAATACATTAGGTTTTTTACATCTTTTACAGTTTTTGTATTTACATACATAATAATATTTAAGTGAATTTTAATCTAACTATGCCTAACGCAAAAAATATGTATCAACTTACGTCGTTTCGATTTACGTCGCGTATTTCGAGAACCTAACATGCCGTAGGTACGAGGACTGCCTGTAAATACTTTTTGGAGTAACATGAGGTAACAAGTGTTGTTCTACTTTCTACTTTGACAACTAATCCTCGTTATTTATAATTATTGTTGCTATTATGAACAGGACAGTATTATTATATAATGTCTTATTTTGGTTTCAATGTTCCAACAACATGATGGCAGCCATATTAGAACTTTCCAGGGAGTTTTTGTGTCACTATAGTGTCAAACTATGAATAAAAACTAAAAGTAACAAGTTACTAAAATCTCGTTAACAACTCCCAACAGGCATCATGTAGTTAATACGCAGCATTGTAGTTTTATTTGCGCAGCTTTTGAAAGTGAACCGTCACGCTCGGATCGGTGATACAATTAATCGTATATACTCGACTCCAGCTGTCATCATTACTTTTACTGCCTAACAGAGGGTGCATCCAATAATTACGTGTTATTATTACTTATTAAAATAATGTATGTTATTATATATGTATAATAGGTATGTTTTCTTGTATAACTTCAAGTGTAAATAATGTATGTATTTAAATAATACTATTATTTATTTACATATAAAAATTGATAATTCTGTATGTACTTTAATGTCCATGTATTTATTTATGTTTTAAGTTCATGTCGTGTAGTCTCAAGTATGGAGTGTAGAGGCAAGGAAAACCATGTCTGTGTACGAAAAAGTTTCCGCCAAAATGCGTTAAATTAGGGCGGCGCTACAGTAGCAAAATTATTCATTATTGTTCAATTATTTCAGCAAGTTTTATAAAAGTAAAACATTCAAAAATCACTATACGAATTATTTAAAGTTCACAATAATTATATCACACTCCACGTTTTTTTACAGCAGTTATTTTGGGTTATATTTACAAGAGTATTTCGGAATATCCATAAGCTTTGCCTACGCTAGCGCCATTTTGAAAGGTCTTGGAACAATTATTTAGTGTTTAGAGTTGGACACTTTTAAACATGCCCCCATATGACATAGTTCTCCTTACATCTACCCTCCAAAGTCACAACCACACGTCCACTTGTCTCATCATAAAATCCGTAACCTTATCCACTATTATTTATAAAAATACTGAAGAAATATATTTAGAAAACAATATTGTTACGTATCCCGATATTTTTTTAAATGATATACCATAAAATATAATTTATTACTCATTTAAAAAACATCCCAAAAACCCCACTATACTCATAGATTATTCCGACACCCTACGATTTTCGAGATTCGAAAACGCACTATAGGTATAATAAATATATATAAGTACATCAACAACAATGTAGATATGATTACATTAATTATTTATCGTGGGAATAGGTCAGCTTCTATGCTAATAGTTAGCTGAGTTGCAACGGCAATCGATTGAAGACGTAGGCGGTCGGTCGTGCATTATGTAAAAAGTAACCAAAGGCTTCGATTTTTCCAACAAAGTAACCCATTATTTACCTGCTCACTACCTACACCCATATTAAATAGTTTGAAACGTATATAGTTCACTTAAGAAATATCATCGATTATTGTGCCTAGTATTAAAAAAAAAAGTAAAAACATACGACAAAATCTTTTGTTTTTATTTATGTCTCCATTAAATTATAATAAATGAAAAGCAGAATTATTAATGACACGATTTAGAATAAAAATAAAAAGTTTTGTTAGGAACTCAAAATAATATTTGCGAGTAAAATATTTCAAAGATTCAGTCACGATTATTGTGATTGTATCGCGTAAAACCCGATGTCTTTCTTTATACAAAACCAATTATATAAATGGATGCCATACGCACCTATTGCTTGAAAACTTATTACTTATTTATTTTGATTATGTCTTATGACCTTTTTCAATTTGTTAATCATACTCTTTTTCTTTTTCAATACATAAATCACAAGTTCTACATATAGAAGTGAAAATATTAGTATCTAGATTCAATAATAAAACAGAAATTATAAATAACAGTTAAACTACCTATTTTTGGCGCGAACTTGTCCGCTGTAAGTGTTCTGACTTATTCGTATGTGAATTCATGGAAAAAGCATTGACACTGGCCGATGCGCAAATAAAGTCTCGTTTAAGAGGAAAAAACTATATAAGAACTCAATTACAGAATTACTTATTACAACGTCATTCATTTTGCTATAACCTACAATTATTGAAAAACTCTTAACTATCCCTTCACACATCCTTAAATAGCTATGAACCCTAAAAGAACATAAGAACCAGGCTCAACATATTCAACTCCGTTACCGCTTAACATAAAAGAACTAATTAATATCTAAGGTATAAATAATATATCTAATGGTGATAATAACAAATCAGAACATCCATTTCTGTGTTGGGATCTTCGAACAACAATAACTAGATAAAGGGTCGGCGCGAAAAATACGTCTCTGTAAATAAGAGCTCACTTGAAATGTGTGCCCTTATTTTGTTTAGTTTGTTTGAAACACAGCCAATGTAAGCCCGTTTCAAATACGCACAATAACGGAAAAACGTACTTTATTCATTACGTGTTAAGGTTGAATTCACACTAAATGTTGTCTTTTCATTTGTGAGGTGAGTAATTTATTACTTTGCTCGTTTTATCGTAAGTATTATATAATATTATGAACATTTGTGACTTTATTACTAGGTGTTATGGTTGTAATTAGGTTGAACTTAAAACAGTTTTAAAACTTTTTTTCTTCTTTTCTTAGTAAACAAATAGCTACACATAAGACTATATTTACGCAGACGGCTTTTAGCTACGATTTTGTACGTGACCCTTTAGTTATTGTTGATCGAAGGTTGGGATGAAAGATATCAACATTTTAATTCAATTAATGCTGGTACTTTGTACACGATACGATAAAAAACCAGTGGTGCATACGAGTATTTAGAGGCCTTCCATAAATTACGTGAACAAATCAAAGTGAGAAAGGGCTCAACAAAGTGTGAAATTAAGAGGAGCTTAGTTTAAGCTTAGTGATTTCACATATATTATTGTTAACTTTAATTGTAACCAATATACAAAATATATGACTTTAATTTTATGAGCAAAAGTTTTCAAATATAGAAATATGTAGACAATTTTGGTAACATGTACTATTTAATTCCAGCACTTATATACACAACACGTCATGTCGCACCAGGAGACCAAGACGAGCGCCTTTAAATAATAATTCATGAGAGCTGTGTGAAGTAAAATAGTATAAAACGAAGTGCCTACCGCGTCTGTCTGTACAACAAAAACAAAACTACTGAACGGATTTTCATGCGGTTTCACCAATGGATAAAGTGATTCATGAGGAAGGTTTTCGTATATAATTTGTCACGGATTTTTTTTATAATCATGGCGGAGCAACGTCTGTCGGGTACGTTAGTATAACATAATATATAATTCCACTAAGCTCAATTATTACACTCTTATTAATAATTTACGATAAGTTTCTCAAAGCAACTTTATATGGATTGACATATCGCTATTCTTACTCACCGTAAGAAGCCAAAATTAATAGAATGTAACTTTTTAATCCCAAGTCTAAAATTTCAGATTCATCAGCTTCACGACTGTTTTAATACAGCAATACTGTTATACAAACAATTCACTAATAAAAAAAAACACTGGAAAAAATTTCTTAAAGTATCACTTACTGATAACCAATTAATAGGAGATGGACAAAATCTAGATCAAGATCATCATCTGAAATGTTGATATTTTTTCGATCTTTGATCGTTTTATCAAACCATTTGTATAAATATACTATTTGGAAACTTTCTGTATTCTAGTTCTAACCTTTACCCATTTTGCCATTGGCAACACTGGTTTATTTCCGTTTTATATTCGTTACTAGCGGGCCCAGCGGACGCTGTCCTGCGTTGATAATAATAAAAAAAATCTTAAAAGTCAACCGCAGTGCCACCTACCGGGTCCAATTGTGAATCTAAACTATTCTCGGATCCACTGGAACACGCACACAAAATTTCTTCAAAATCGGTCCAACCGTTTCGGAGGAGTTCAGTGACATACACACGTATAGAAGAAATTTATATATAAAGATAGACAATATTTATATATTAGATATATTATATAGATAAACCAATATTTATATATTAGATATATTATATAGATAAACAAAATTTATATATATATATATATACCTTCCTCGTGAACCACTCTATCTACTGGTGAAAACGGCATGAAAATCCGTTCAGTAGTTATGTGCTTATCGCGAACAGACAGGCAGACAGACAGACACGGGAGAGGACTTTGTTTTATACTATGTAATGATTATAACCAAATATAAATTGTAATAACGGCTTTATATCTACAACGAATTACGCTGTTGTGTTATTTGACAATAATGTTTGTTATAAACTGTTGTGAGTTATTCTGCTATTGAGTAATTTGCTTTTTTATATGGCATTGTATTGTAAAAATGGCACGATAATGAAATAAATATTTGTTATTTGTATTGTTATATAATACTTGCTAGTTCACACGTGTGACTAGTATCATTATCAATAATAACAATGAGCAACAGATAATTTACAGCAGAATAACGATTTCTTCATTGTTATCTGTTGCTTAAAAATAATGCGTTATATGATAATTTGTTTTAATAATGTACTATCTCCAATAATAACACAAGTAAAAATTAAAACAAATGTTTATAATTTTATAAATAATCACATAACGTCACAGAATACTGCAGTAAATTTTAACGAATCAGACAAAACAAGTATGACCATAAATTTACCAATGTAAGCTAAAACTTAATTTTTTAACGTTCACCAAAGTCCTAAACACGTAGTCCCATATCTTCGAACTGATGCCGTAGGCTGTGAAAAAAAAACATTAATAAAAAAATTAAACCATTAAAAAAACAAGCCATTGAAATAATTGAATCTACAATTTCACAGATAGATAATAATTTTATCAAAAACCATTACATTTTAATTACTTTAATTTAACATTATATCGTTACACAGTATATATGATCTCTGTTATGTTCCATAACATTGGCAGTACGGGTGTATTCCTTCGCCTGTCCCATTGGACGAATGTTATTACTACTATGTTCCATAACTAAACTTGTACACCTTCTAACATTTAGTACAAGGGTGGAGCCACGAATAAAGACAAGAAGAAGTATTTATCGAAACAAAACATTATAGAAAAAAACCGAGGCAGTTAAAAAATCCAGACAGAAGCGAAAACTCAAAACAATGTAATAATTTTGTTAATTAAAAAAAAATGAATAAATTATAGTTGGAGTTATTTAAATGGCGTAATTTGTAAATTGCAATTTTTAACATTACTCTGGTTTACACTCCAAAGAATTATTGTATACCTTTTTATAAAGTTTATTAATTAATTAAATATAATCATGGGCTGCAACGGGATGATATCTCCACAAATAATTCCATCAATTATCGCCTATACATTATTTGAGTGATATTGATGACAAGAAAAGAAAACGTTATTACAACGTATTACTGTATTTCGTAATAGCGACAGCCTTTCTAAGAATAACGCCTTACCTTTATCGTGATTTACGAAGTGGTGATTGGAATGATATCTCTTCATAGCGTACAAATACGTCCCGTCTTCTGGTGATCCGTGGTGCACGTAATAGTGAATCATGTCGTATATCAGGTATCCTAATAAAAAAAGTATATTTTATATACATGGCAGTGATGAAGGCTTAATTAAGAATGCATAGATAATTAGTCAATTTAGCGCTAGTAAACAAGTTCAAAACGGCAAGAATATAATTTTTAGTCTCTCTACCAACGTTACTGTTTGTTTACCGTACACTTACAATTTAGTAAAATATGGTGTGTTGGATCCACAAAAAAGTATAGTCCGAGTCATCGTTTATGGCCGCTCTGAGTATATTTTTAAGTTCGGTCTTGCGCATAGTACAGTCAAGTGGTTAACACAAACAAATTCAGAAAATTATTATGGGAATGTAGCATTTACGTTAATTAATATTAAACTATTCTCGATATTATACGTACCGTATGCCCTAATGTATCAGGTCTTAATGAATTATGATTTAAGTAGATATTTGCCTGCTACATTGTTGCCGCTTTCAGAAGATTTTATATATGTGAAATGAAAGTTTGATTCCGATTGTGTCGTCTTGTAAACGGTTTGACAGCTGGTTACGAAAACCTGTTTATATGTATTGAGCAGACATACATACACACAAGCTATATAGATATATATATAATATTTACAAATAATTAGAGTTAAAAACGATCAAACAATAAAAATTAAATCATTACTGGGGTAATTAAACAGTAAAAACTAGAAATGTGGTCGACCTTTTTTTTTTTTTAACGTGGAGAGAAAATCCATCATGGACTGTCAGGCCCCCGGGGGAGGGCCTGAGCTGAGTCGACCGCCAACTTTTATTTATTTTTTTACGGCTGCGCGCGGGAGCCGTTGTAGAGTAGCCGCGATGGCTGGAAACCTATGGATTGCCGTGACGGCACCTAGTAGAGGATTACGAGCGCACACTTCGTACGCCGAGATCTCTGGCGGATAGTGGAGCGGCGATGGAGCGGTTTTCCACTCTGTTGCTGGCTGAACCCGGGGGAAAGGGCGGGGGCCCCGACTTCCCTTTGCACTGGTTCGGCGGGCTGGGAGGCACTCTCGCATCCGGGCTGCCTCAGCCGGGTGTGGCGTGAAAGCGCCTGCCGCCGGGGGTGTCGCGGAGCTTGCTCACGCTCCCCCGTGACACTCCCATAGTGCGGCGTACGGTTTGCCGTGGAGTTTTAGTCGGTTAAAGTCGCCGTAAGGCATCGGCAGCTGCGTCCCAACACGCAGTTGGCGGTCGACTCAGTTCAGGCCCTCCCCCGGGAGCCTGACAGTCCATGATGGATTTTCCCTCCACGTTAAAAAAAAAAAAACAGTAAGAAACTAGTTGTCACATTAATCGATCAATTAGTTTAAAAGCTTTTCGTATTTTTCTAAATGAATTTAAAACGTTAGGTCATCATCGTTGTGTTATTTATTTTTTGTTTCTTAATTATCATTTTGGCAATCAATATTCCAGATTATTACTGCCATTGTCGAGTAGGTGATAATATCACAAGTGTCTTGTGGTAATTGCAATGTTTCAACAAGATGGCGGCTCCCTTGTTATAGCTTTCCAGGGAATTTTTATTTGGTATCTCAGGATTCATGCTCCGTGATATTAGTTCTTATACACTCCACTTGTGCACAATAACCGAACTATATTACGTAAAATACTACCGATATTACAAAATATACAGTCAAATAACTCGCGATTTTGATGGGACTTTCACTGGCAGTGATGTTATATGGAGTAACTTGAGCTACTTTTTTTTAAATTAAGTTTAATTATGTAGGTGGTAGAGCCACGCTGAAGCTATTATTGATTTCAGCATGAATGGGTCAGCTCACCCGGGGACCACCCTCTCACAGAAAACCGACGTGAAGTAACAGTACTTGCATTGTTGCGTTTCGTTTGGTCAGTGAGAGCGCCGGAGACCCACCTCCCCTCCCCTTCCACTTTCCCTTTCCCTTGCTCCCCCCCACCCCCCACAGGCAGGCAACGCGCTTGCGACTCCCCTGATGTTGCAAGAGTCTATGGACAGTGGTTATCACCATGGTCGACCTAGAGCAACCTGGCGAAGATCTGTGCTTGCAGAGTGTACGAAAATTGGGCTTGAAGTGAGGTGAAGCGTCAAGCGATTGACAGATCGAGATGGAGAAGCATTGTGTCTGTCCTTTGCCCCGATAGTTTGGGGACATAGGATCTCAAGAGAGAGAGAAAAAACTAGAAATACACGAGCTCAATGATAAAGTAATAGATAAAGCTAAAAAAATAACAGTTCGGCCCATCATGTATTTGTCAATTATAATTAAATCCAAATAACATTTAAAGAGCGGTAGAGCTACGCTGAAGCTATTACTGGTTTCAGCATGAATGGGTCGGCTAGTCCGGGGTAGTGCCACCCTCTCATAGAAAACCGACGTGAAGTAACAGTGCTTGCATTGTTGCGTTTCGTTCGGTCAGTGAGAGCGCCGGAGGCCCAATTCCCCTCCCCCTTTCCCCACTCCCACTCCCCCTTCCCCAAACACAGGCTGACAACGAAGTTACGACTCCTCTAGTGTTGTAAGTGTCTATGGACGGTGGTGATCACTTAACGCCAGGTGACCCACATGTTCGTTTACTCCCTATGATATAAAAAAGATAATAAAAAGTATCCATAATATTTAAATATATGGGCACTGAAACATGAATTCAATCAAATTTACAATATCAAGGAACATGAAGTAAATATGGTGCTACATAAATTTAGTATTGAGTGATTACCACATCACTAGGCATCATAAAAATTTTGCAAGCGTTGCCAAAGTAAATTGATACTTTTTAGTAAAATTAGTTTTATCTATCAATTGAGAAAATGACTAACTTTAGTGTTTCTGTACAATGCCAAAACAGTAATAATTATAGCGAGACAAGAAGTTACAGATTTTTGATATTGTAATTCCGGTTTACAAAAATGAAATCAACTAGACAACTACACCGGTTAATTCTGAATGAGACAAAGTGAAATAACAATATTTTGATGTCCAATTAATGTTATCTTTCTGTTGTATGAAGATTCATCATCGTCTTATTACCCTTATTCCACCTAAGTAGGGTCGGCACAATATTTTTTCCTTTTTCACTCTCCCCTGTCAGATGCCAATTCAGTGTTCACACTTTTTTCACACAATCCATCCACACCTTTTTCAATCTCTTTCTAGTCTTATTTCCGCCCACCATCATACTCAGAACTTTTCTAGTTACATGGTTTTCATCTCTCCGCATGACATGCCCATACCATGCTTACATATTATTTTCAACTTCTGTCACTCTTGCTATTTTGAAACTTCCTCTGATATACTCATGATGCATACAGCATGACTGGTCTTATAACAGTTTTATACTACTTCCTGCTTAGCCTAGCTACCATCCTCAATTTGAAAATTTGTCGCCAAACAACTGTAGGTATGTCCTGGCACTTGGCACTTGAGAACTAATCTTAGAATTTGCGTGTTTATTATCTTAGACCATGCTGAAACGATAAGACCTACAACGTTAAACGTACTTTTATGTCCTTACTAATGTTATAAATGTGAAGGTGAGTTTCTTTTTTTATTTACTACGTTTTAACACTTTAACTACTCAAAAACCCATCATAAAATTATGGCACACGTTATCAGGGATACAGGCATATTTCAACAAGAAAAAAAAATTGTTTGCGAGGCATAAGCCAAATCTATTCGAATTTACATTAATACAAGAGAAGCCGCGAGCAAAGACTAGTTTAATATAAGAAAGCATAAATAATAGTAAATGTATATGTAACACTTTGATTATTTTAATTATTGGCAACCCTAAGTTAGACAAGAAATTTATCGCTTATCTATGCAACGTAAATACAAGATACAAAATATGAATACATACAGATTAGATATTGTATTGATAAAAAATGAGTTAAATGAAACATATTGGTTCAATGTAGATTTTTTTGGAATGAATGAATATACAAGCTTTTAAACATGCGACCGGGAAATATTATGTTTAGGACTGGGCAGATCTAAAACCATTTAAAAAAAAACTACTAAACATAATAATTGGCGAAATTGATTATCTGTGGCCGCGTAAAAGACATTCGTTTAAAAAGTTTTAGCTTTTATGAAAATTTGTCGCCATGCTAACCTAATGAGCTATGTTTATGTCTACGTATGCCTACGTCTGCTTTTGGATAGAGCTAAGAAAAAATTACATACGTTATATATCGTTCGTTAATATCTACCGAAGAATCAGCAACCGTCGCGTTGGAATGAATTGGTTTTGTAGACACTACTTTATATAACGTACTCTGTGGACACTACGTACGTTACGTATATAGTGTATTATCTATGTTACGTACTATGGACCTTTGAACGATTAAATCAAGCGAATGTCAAAAGAAAAAATACGATAGATAAAATATAGGTGGGAGCTCAAAAAGAGGTCAGTGTTTATAAGTTCTATCACCAACAAACATGTTTATGGTAATTCAAAGCCAGGATAACGCCTACAAATGTCGACGGAGATGCAATGTACTCAAACAATTATAATATTCAACACAATTACAATATTCAGACACCGCGAGATCTTCCACTTCATTTGTGACATAATCACTTAATTGATCCAATTACATAGAGCACGTTTATGAGAAAAGATAATTTAATTTCTTTCCATATCACAATGACTTCTCTGTTCATCTTTGTAATAGGAGTTAATATGTTAAGGCCATTGTTTTAATGTGTTAATGATGACATTATATCGATTTGATTATTTCTATGATTGGTTTTAAAATATGTACACTCGTCGCCAAGCTTTTTGACCGCTTTGGTTATAGTTGCGCAGAACGCAAATTTAATTATAAATACGTATTCTATTGGATCCATAACATCACGACGACTTAATGGTAAATAAATGCCAATTTTTTAATTTTTAATACCGGTTGCACGCACGGAAAAGTTTGACTCACTGTCACGTTCCGCGTAAGCCGAGCGTGCAAACGAGAGCGCGGAACAATCGATAGAAATGCGCGATCGGCTTAAGCGTTCGGCTTGTGACGCATCTATCCCTCTTCCACTCCATCTGCCGATGTGTCCGAGTCTTTATCATGTAAAATTATCGTCCGTAAACCGACTTTACAGACAACCAATTTTTTTTTTGGCAGCCAATCTTGTAATATATTATTACTGTCCTTGTCGAGTAGGTAGTGATATCACAAGTTTCTTGCGATCACTGCAGTGAACTAACAACATATCGGCCGTCTTGTTAGAACTTTCCAGGGAGTTTTTGTAGCAAGTCAGAGTCCATGCTCCATGGTATTATTTCACATCCACTTTACTTGTGTATAATAACCAAACTAT
Source organism: Antheraea pernyi (assembly GCA_015888305.1). Lineage (NCBI taxonomy): Eukaryota > Metazoa > Arthropoda > Insecta > Lepidoptera > Saturniidae > Antheraea > Antheraea pernyi. The sequence continues at coordinate 536,461 of MU158725.1, read as the reverse complement.
ACTATATAAAGCACCACCAATATTACAAAATATAGAGCTAAATAATACAAGGTTATAAATGATATAAAATCCACTATTTGGCATTCCAAGATCCCGCCAAAAACTCAAGTATAATATCATTACATAGTATAAAACAAAGTCCCCTACCGCGTCTGTCTGTCTGTTCGCGATAAACTCAAAAACGGCTTAAAGGATTTTCATGCGGTTTTCAACAGTGGATAGAGTGATTCATGAGGGATGTTTTGATATATAATTTACCAAGGATTTTTTTTTTTATGAACAAGGCGGGACAACGTCTTTCGGTCCCGCTAGTTGTAACTAAACGGCACAGCGCTCGCTTTTTCTATTAACAATAAGTGAAGTGAATGTCTCGTTTTACAGAAAACTATGATTCACAAAAGATTATAAACATAAATCACAATTTTTATTATCAGCTTAGTCCGTTGTTGAGACAGTATACAGAGTGTATCTGATAAAAATAATATATATCGATAAGGTGATTCAACGTATAGATGTGTAGATAATAGTTTTAAGTAAAAGTAAATACGTACTTTTATTTAATAGATTATTTTCAAAGCATTTTAATACTTTTATCAGGTGCACGCGTCCCATTTGGTGTTAAAACCCACGAATGAGTCATAGTCCAGTCATATAAGACAAAAAAGAGGGTCAACTTCAGAATGAGAGATAATAAGTTTAACATTTATTTTGCCCATCTAAAGGTTATCAAATTATTGACATCAAAAGTGTCATAAAAATGTTGTTTAGAATTTTATTTCCTACATTATTCATCATCATACATGTAAAAGCATTAAAACTTATTTTTCTGACCTTGGATATCTTAAGACGCGGACACGAGATTTCATGAGATCTTTGAGACAACTTTTAGGTTGGAAAAATATAGGTTATTACGAGTTTATAGTTGATCTCTAATTCCAAGATGAAGGAAACCCTTAATATGACTGGACTATTAAATCTCGGCTTTCGACCATATTATTAAACTAACTGAGTGTTTTATGCGGATGAGAATTAATTCTTTTAAATATTTTATATATAAACGAGACTGGAACCTGATATCGAATCGTTATTCCATTGGTTAAGTCGTTCGACTATCAAAATCAAAAGTATTTTATTCAAATTAGGCCCTGAGAAGGCGCTTATGAACGTTAAAGCTACCACCGGTTCGGAAAACAACCCAGTCATCGAGAAAAGAAACTCGATCTGGTTTATCTTTTCATGATAAATATTTTTACAAAATATACATAGTTACATTTGTTTTTAGTGGATGCACAGAGAGGGGCATCATTTGAAACACGGAATGGCCAATGTATTGATGTTGTTAATACTTAAATTATGTTGGTATTTTGCTAAATCCAGCTTATCTAGCTTTTCGTGGTTGCGTACATTAAATTATCAAGACAATTACAACTTTATTGCAAATTATCAACGATACAACAAAACAAATGTATTTATTCTCAAGTATTATAATATATTGTAATTTCAGCAACTTTTAAATACCAACTTACTTAGCAAATTGTCAGTAACTTATCAACAATTGATTTCACGAGTTATTACGTAATTAGCTAACCTAACAACTTCTAATAGTGACCATGTCAATATTTAAAACCTTTTATGTTTTCCTCGATTTTCCTTGATTAATACACTACACACTAATTGTATTCTAAATTTAAAGCTTTTATGTCTGCTAGAAGTGCCTTAGAGTGCTTTAGTGCCTTAGAGTTTTGATGATATCGGTCAGTCAGTGAGTGACAAAATTAAGATATTTTGACTAGTTATAATTCTTCAACTACTGGTTCGAAATTGAATGAAATTTGAAAAATACCGTGTTTATACAATGCCTGCTTGGTTACTGAAAATTCAGGTATTAGTTTTATCCACAGCGAAGTTATAGAGGTCGAAAATTGCCTGAACTGCTTCGAGAAAAGGATGTACGGCCGTGCCGCTTTTTCAGTCGATTTCGGGAGCACTTTGTCACTCTTGTTATCTGGCTTTAATAACTATACATTCACTTGCTATATTCTTACCTATAAGGGCACCAGCCAACTTCAACACTGGGTAGGTCAAGACTGTTCTCATTGCGGTGTAGATTAACACCGTCAGTCCCAATGCTGGGATCGGTGGGAAAACTTGACGTAGACCGTCGAATGGCACCTGTAAATTATAAAACTATTATAAAAACTAACTGACACCCGCGACTTCGTCTGGGTCGTTTATTATCTTAATAATTTATATTTTATATGCAGAGGTGCACTGGTAAGGCGTTTATCGATATATTATCGATATCTTCGAAACGACTGCACCGATTCTAAAAGGAATTTCAATGTCAGATAGCTGAAGTTATAGAGAATGATATAAGTTATTTTATTTTAGAGTAACTGTTACTTGCGGCTTCATCCGCAGTGTTATCTCCAAAACGATTGGACCGTTTTTCATAAGACTTTCACTGGCATATAACTAACAGTTACCCATGACTACGTCTACGTGAAATTTAGTAAAAACATGTTGTTCACTGTAAACGTGTACGAGAAGCGTGCGCTTTACTTAACTCCAAGAATAAATGCAACTGAAATCCATAAATTTGTGTATACGTATGTAATTTAGATTGTATTGTCTTTTTAGTCAATTTTGTGCATGTTTTGTTTTATTTACCAACCCTTATAAAGAAGTCAGTAACCAGAGTAATGTATAAGAATATTGCATCGAGTTTAATGAACACTATTTTAATTGTAAAATATTAAAAACTACTTACAGATAGAGATAGAGATTTATATCTTGAATAGTAATGCAAAATTTGAAGACTCAGCCGATTTTCTTTACATATATATTTTTTTTTTGGTTTAATATGTTTAGTGTTATTAAAATTCGAGTGTGCTGGACGACTGAAGTAGGTAAAACTTCAACTTCAGCTACATCTATCTATGTACAATAGAAATATTTAAATTAATTATGGGCTTTTATTGATAATACGCAACTTAACATTGTCTCTTTCTATATTCACTAACTTATATCTCCCTCTCAACTTCCGTTCGCCTCGCCCAATCACACTTTTTGTAACGCTCTTATCACGCAGTCACAACATTACACCCCAATTCAAACGTACGTAAAGAAGTTTTAGTTTTTTTTATTCGTGTGGGGAAATCCCTTATGGATACATAACCCTCTCGGGGGAGAGGGTGGGTTATGTCAGACTCGTACGAACTAAAAAAATGTACCGTCCGCCGCATTGGTAGGGGTGGCCAGGGATCGAACCTCCTGTCTTCCTGAAAAACCAGCAATGCGGCAGCCTGGCGTGTTGGTCGCCAGGCTTCATCCTTATAGGGAAGCGAGCTGGGTACACAACCAGCCGCCTCCCCTTATCAAGAGAACCTGTGCAATGAGGAGATGGTCGCCTCAGGTTCTCTCAGGCGAACGTTCCGCCTCCCCCTTCTGCCTGCCTTCTTTTGGGCATAGACGGCCGCTGCGGGGGTCGTCCTCGCGGGCCCTCTCCGCGGCTTCCGTTTCCGAGATTCACTCCTCATCGCCACACCTTTTTTTTTAAACTGGTTTGGCAAAGTGACTGGACGGTACCTGATGGAAAGTACTGTACAGTCCATAAGTAACGGCGACTGTCAGTGTTAAATAACAACGGCAGTCGTCGCTATCATGCCGACCTGCACATGTGCCTCTTCACGCCTCGTTTGAAGGACCCCATGTCATAAGAGGAAGGGAACAAACTGGCTGGGAGGCTATTCCACATCTTCACAGTACGACAAAGATAAGAATTTTCGAACTTCTTCGTTCTTGCCGGGATGGTTGCTACTGTGAATCTGTGGAGACGCGTCCCCGCCCGTGTAGTTCTGTAGTGGAAAGGAGAAGATGGGATCAGGTTAAGGATAAGGTTAACCTTCCCTAGAGACTCCTCCGTCCTACCTACACATAATCCATCTAACCTATACCTAATCCTCCTAACACACCTTGCTTAATGAAACTGCTACACATGAAATAATGAATGTAAGCTATATACCATTCATTTTTATCATAATCCATTCTAAATAAATAGGTAAATGAATTATATTACTCGCCGCTATCAAGCGTTGAATTTTTTTGGTCATGTTTCGATAAAATAGGTAATATTTTCCTTAACGATAGATAATACCAAGGTTACTATTTTATTTACATACAATAAATACCGATGAAGATTACGAAACGGGTCGTCTGATGTTATGGTTATCTCTATGGTAAAGATAACGTTTGTGGATTTGGATGTAGGAAATAATTTCAGGAACTACTACTGACCCGAGAATGAATTTTTTCACTCATAGTAAGCTGCTTTCGCGCTAACGGTTATGTCATATGTTATAGTTGTTAGATTTTATACATACAACCAGCTTTTAATCGTACTAATGTACATTTTGACAATAAATTTCAGCCCATGTTATTCGCTGATAATGTAACTTTATATCGAGGAAAGCATTTTTTTGATCGGTTGATTATTTTTCTAGTTTATCCTTGACAAAAAAAAATCATTTTTTTTGTAACGTTATTACGGAATAACGCGTACGAAGTCCCCGTTGGTTGCTAGCCAAGTATGTATAAGAATTAGTGAACTTATATACGCACGTAAAAGTTACAGTTCTTTAGCTTGGCTAAAGAAGACATTTTTTTATACATTTAAACCATTTTCAAATTAATGGAAACTCCGAATGGCGAATTTAATACGATGAATAAAAGTTTTAATAAGTAATATCATTACATATTGTAAAACGAAGTCGTTTGCCACGTCTGTCTGTTTGCGATAAACTCAAAAACTACTAAACGGATTTTCATAAGGTTTTCACCAGTGGATAAAGTGATGAAGACGGTTTACGTATATAATTCGTCCAGATTTTTTATTATCAGGGCGGGATAACGTCCGCCGAGCCCGCTAGTATCTATATAAATGAAAAAGATATGCCGTTATGTGCATATCACGTAAAAACTACCGGATAGATTTTAATATAATAAAATTTTAAATGATAAATATACATAAAATTAAATTATTTAGATATATATTAAACGACGCAAGCATGGTCGCGGGTATCAGCTAGTTTCAAAAAAAAATCCAAGTAAATATTATATACTAGCTGTACCCGTAGCTTCGCATGCTTTTTAAAAGCAAGTAAGTACGACACGCACGCCACTTACAGTAACATGTAACGTCTACATTAGATATATAAATACTAATAGCGTGCCAAATGAGGTTTGTTATCAGCAACATATTTGGAACCTTAACCCACAATATAACTACCTCAGTGCTCACTTACACTGTATAAGGAACTAATGAAACAATAACTTAAAATATTATTATAAAGATTTACATTTACATTACATTGAATATACATTGCCATTATAATTGAGATTTTGTGACTATACAAAAAATAAATGCTTGTCTGTTCCGCAAGAAATTGAATTATGGAACTCTTTACGTAATACGTTTATAATATAAGATCTAATTAGGAAGACCTCTCTATCATTAAACTTAATTATAATCTCGAATTGTAAACAATAAGCTGAAATTATTTCTCTAATTAAAAAATAAAGAATGAGTTGAAATATTGCAAAATGTCATGCAGAAAAAGTCGCGGGTAACAGCTAGTCTAAAATAGAATAACCTCAATTACTTTTTATAAGATTCGCTACCTACTAGTGAAATTTCCGTAAAAATCGGTCTAACCGTTTTGGAGATAGCATTGCAGACGAAGCCGCGGTTAATAGCTAGTCTAATTTAGAGTAACCTAAGTAACCCGCTGTAATTTCAGCTATCTGCCAGTGAAATTCCCGTAAAAATCGGTCAAGCCGTTTCGGAAATTACGTGGAACATACAGACAGACAGACAGACAGACAAACACACAGCCAGACAAACCGTTTTTTTTTTATTTGCATTTTTGTTATCCGTAGCGTGTATACTTTCGTACCCAATCAGTAAAAATAATATTTTGATATTACATACAGACACTTCATTTTTATTATATGTATATATATGTTATTCAGTTTTTAATAAATTTGTACCGGTACTATTAATTTCAAAACGAATTTCTCTACACTTTTACTTTATTGTATTCTTATTTTCCGCGACACGCAAAAACACTTCAAAATCGTTTCATAGTTCAAATCCCGAATTTACTTTTCTACTCAATTTCCATCTCTATTTTTTATATCTATCATATATATACTTACGTATATTTTTATCTATGTATATTTTAATACAGAATTTTTACTTGTTTGTAAAAAAAAACATACACATAAATTGAAAAACAAAACACTTCAACAATTGACTTCATTCATCATTATTATTTATACTTCAGCATGTTTTTCCGAAAAGCAATTGAAATAAAATCTAATATTTTAACTCATATAGCCAAAATATTAGCCTTTGTGACTCATTTTACTCAGAAGCCAAGACCGAGCTGATAACAGAAATGGTTCGGGTGCACCCATCGGCACCTAGTTCTCAGTACTTTGATGAATAAATCAATACGTTCATAGCGTTGCGTTATCATTTACTATTGAATCACCGATAAACGTATATATATGCGAATTTTAAAAGTGCCTACAAATTTGCGAGATAACCAAAGATATTAAACCGCTAAACTTCAAAGTCTATTTGTAAAATCCTACAAATATGTTAAGTATAACTGGTTACTTTGTAAAATAGCAAATAGGTATACAGTCTAAGTGAGGTTAAATACTCATTGCATTGTGTAACTATGTTGTAACCGACCTCAAAGACAATCCTGAAGGTTAGTCATAAAATTCTACTACTCCTAAGTATACAATTTTAATGCTTTAGGTGTCACTGCCTGTAGTGGTTAAGTGGTTTAATCGGTGCTTATTATGTCCGCAAGTTCAAACCCCGGCATATATTTTATACCGAAACATTTTTCGGCATCGGCTAACGGTGAGAGAAAATGTTCTTGTAAATGGTACTTGATTTATGAAAGAGTCATTTCGCAGAAATCCATCATTAAAGATTAGGGTGGATGTTACTTCGCAATTCCGCTTGGAATTGTTTGGTCGCTGTCACGTCTTACTGCAACAAAAAACAGTTGTGAAGCAATTAAATGTCATTGAACTCGATGTTGGCGGATGAACCAACTGCCGACTAATGACGCCTTTTAATTACTTTTAGTTGTTTTACTACCGTTTTCTGTTGCAGTAAGACGTGACAGCGACCAAACAATTCCAAACGGAAGTGCGAAGTAATGTCCACCTTATTCTTTTATTGTAAATGTTCTTGTACTACTACTGTATGTGGAAAATTATAGAACTGTGGATTTCTTGGAGTTTAAAATTGCCAATACGTCGTGTCCTGGCGTGGTTATTAATCCCAACCTTTGGAAATAATCCTATAGACCTACAGTCACAGTACATATTACATTCTGATGTTATTAGTCAATGTGTCACTCTCGCAGTCGTACCTTGCACAAGTTCGACAATCTTTAATATGTTAACTAGTGGGACAAGATTATAAAATGTCCTAAAACAATATTCGGTCGTACTAGGAACTGTCATCGCAGTTAGGCTCAATCAAGGTCAATGCGAAAGAAACAAATATATACCTTTATATTAATTCAACTAAACTCACTTTATGATGCATCCCGTGTAAAAGAAAATGTAATTTAATCATTGTGATACTGGACCCAGGATCTCGATGGAAGATCCATCTATGTAGTGAGTATTCGAGGGCCGTCCATAGAAGTACTCCAAGAGCTAAGTGGTAGATATATAGGAGTGTAGAAAGACTGCCACCTGCACACGAATCTGAAACAAACAAATCTGTTTATAAATACAGTAGAGTCTCAATAATTTTGAAAACCAGGGGATGTCGTATTATTGGTATGTTTGGATTGTATAGAAAAACTGTTTAAAATTTTTGGAGGTTTTACTGATACCGATGCGAAAGCACAGTACGAAAATAGGGAGACGTGAGCCGTGTGAGGGAAGCGTGAGCGTAGGTTACCGGATTATTGGACGTATAGGACTACTAAAGTGCCGGATTAGTGAGATTCTACTGTATTGTTGTCTAATCGATATAAAAATCAATTGTAAGCGCATCACTTCAAAATAGTTGCAACTATCAGGACAACTCTTTTTTTTTCTTATGTTAGTAAATTTTTATCAAGACAAGGTCTGTATTAAAGACAATGTTTGAAAAATCGTAGGAAAATATAACAAATTTGGATTCAAAAATTTCCATATAAAAAGAGAGTGAGTACGTGAAATAAACGACAGCAGAGAGATCTTCAGAAATATTGAGAGTTTTCACAGCATTTGGTTAGTTCACAAATGGCAAATAATACAAAATAGTGATAATGACTTAGTTGATAGCGTGTTTGGACACTGCGCAAGGTGACGTAGCTTCGAACCCTTGCAACTGAGTCGAAGCTTTCTGTGAAGAAAAACACCTTTTTAAAACCATAAACCATAGCTTTTTCTAAATCCACCTGGCTAGCTCCTACCCTCAAATTAAAAATGTGTCGGCAAGCAGTTATCGGCATTTGCACCTGAAGACCCTGAAGACTCTAGGCTTAAACCATAGTAAATTTCAAAAGTTTATACAATGTAAAAGAAACGTATTAGCACAAAATAATACAAAAAATTTACCTCCACACGCTACCAATTTCAAGTACTGTGACCAGACTAAATACAGTATAACAGGTATCCAGAATATTGGAACGGCATACCACGGCGTGTATGTTAGGCTTTCCAGTAGGGAACTTTCAAAAAGCCTACATTTCTTATACACGGCACAGTTCACCCATTTCTCGTAATCTGGCGCGATAGCTTCCAACTGATTCAGGAGAGGCTTCGACCAGTCCAGTCGACTCTAGAAAGAAAAAATATAGGTACTTAAATTATACAAGAAGAGGGAAATGAACAAGTTTGTTTCCGTTAATAGAAAGATGACATCTTGTTTATATGGGAAAGATAAAGGGGCCCCGGATTTATAATTAATATATACTAGCTGTGCCCGCGATATCGTCCGCATGGCACTTAATACAAAATACAGTCATTCGTTTACTGTGTCTTAGATATTATTTATAAATAAATAATATTAATGTAAATGTAACGTGTCTGTACTTTTAAGCTTTTTGTGAAAAAAATTGTGGCAGGTCTTTTTTTTAATACAAAATACAGTCATTCGTTTACTGTGTCTTAGATATTATTTATAAATAAATAATATTAATGTAAATGTAACGTGTCTGTACTTTTAAGCTTTTTGTGAAAAAAATTGTGGCAGGTCTTTTTTTTCAGGCATGATAGCATAGGAGACAAACGAACATAAGCAATCACCACCGTCCATAGACACTTGCAACACCAGGGGATTCGCAAGTGCGTTGCCAGCCTGTGCTTGAGGGAGAAGGAGGAATAGGAGAGGAGGTGGGCCTCCGGAGCTCTCACTAATCAAACGAAACGCAAAAATGCAAGCACTGTAATTTCACGTCGGTTTTTTGTGAGAGGGTGGTACTTTTTTTTTTTACGTGGGCAAATCCCTTATGGGTACATCACCCTCTCGGGGGAGAGGGTGATTTATGTCCGACTCGCACGGACTAAACCCCCACGGTGTACGTCTACCGCTATAATTGGGGCGGTACGAGATCTCTATAGACTTCATCGTGCTGCCCCAGCGGTTGGCCCAGCAGCCAAATCACCGCTGCCGGGCTTCGTCTTGTAAGGAGACAACCGGGTACACACCGGCCGTCTCCTCCGTCCGCCGGACCTGTGCAATGGGAAGATGGGCCCCCCGACCCATCTTCCCTGGTCTGGTTACAGTGGGAGGAGACGGTCAAACTGGCGCCTCCTCCTGCCCGTCCTCCGTTGGCGGAGACGGCCACTTTGAGGGTCCCACTCACGGACCCTCTAGAGGGTGGTACTACCCCAAGGCGAGCCGACCCATTCATGCTGAAACCAGTAATAGATTCAGCGTGGCTCTACCAACGTGTCGTGGAATAAATAATAAAATACATTTCAACCATTTTTAGAAACGTCTATTTGTTTATCTGTCTTTCTGTCTGTTTGTTTGAACACGCATCACTGCTAAAGTACTGATTTCACGATAAAACCCTCTCCTCATCCAAAATCATAAAGCATATCCTCGAATAACATTTAGTCTTGGTTTCACTACAATCAGTTCACTCGATCAAAAGTTATCGTAATTTTAATGACGACGCGATTTAAGTACGAGACAAAAGTAGATAATTAATGGACTTAATACATTCAGATAATACTATTACTCACTGTTTTTTTACATTAGACTCACGCGGACGGAGTCGCGGGCACAGCTGGTATTGTATAAAGAAAGAATAAATACTTCGTCACCTTAAAGGTCACCAAAAAGGTTTCAGACTTTATAAAATAGGACAAGCTTTAATATTTAACTAATATGATTTTATCATTATTCACTTCACGTACATTTGACATCTATTGTAGTAAAATACTATTTTCTCTTCTAAATCGAATGACAGTCGTATAAATTGTCGTATTTTAGTGTCAAATACCTATATACTAAGAAAAGCTTGCAGTAATACTAGTTGTAATAAAATAGTTAACAAGGCAATACAAGATTTCGTACGCAAAAAAAAACTTAATAATAATTTAATAAAAATATATTCAAGTTATACTTCTTTTGGCGCGTTAGGGACAAACGGTGAGAGTAAATTTTTATGATGCGCGCGCACTGCGACACGAAAAACCGACACCCTAAAGTTAGTTATAGTTAACTTTTTCTATTGTTAGTGTCGTTTTTTATCTTGTAACGCCAAAGAGGTATAACTTCTAACGCGTGTACATACCTAAGTATACACACACTTATATTTTAGATCTTCGGAGATATTATAGCTTAGTATTAGAGAAAAAAAATGCATAATCGTATAATCTTAGTCGCTTAGATTCAAACTCACAGAACATAACCTCTTAAAGTAAATCATTAGATATTATAAAACAATGTCCTTTACCACATCTTTCTGTCTGTCTGTCTATTTGCGAAAAAGCTACAAAAACTACATTACAAAAATTACATGCGGTTTTCATTAATAGAAAGAGGGGTTCACGAGGAAGCTTTAGGTATATAATTTGTCAAGATTTTTTGTAAATTGGTTGAAATGTCACAAACCAATTTAGATAATAAACGACGCAGACAAAGTCGCGGTAATTAGCTAGTATTTAATATTATACACAGTATTCGATCTCAAAAGGAAGCGCCTCAAGGAGGCATTACGTTTTTAATAAAATTAATATAATGTAATCAGATATTACAATATTTTTCGAATAACTTCTCGCATCTTAACAGATATGTTTGGCCTTCCCATACCTCGTTGACGGCGCATAACTCAACTCTAATTAGGTGATTATTTAACAGCGTTATTTAGCAAAACGTTAATGATACACATGGATATTACGTACATCGGTATACCGAGAGAACAATAAAACAGTATAGGTTCCCTCCTAAATAATCTATACCAATCATATTATAAAGAGGTAATGTTTGTTTTTTTTATTTTTATTTTTCGAACTGACTACGCTATTGACCAAGCAAGGTCTTAACAGCTTCACCGGACTACTAAGGCGAGCGCTTAAGGCACTCAGCCGATTTTATTTTGACAACTAGCTCAAGGGTGCGCGGCACACCTCGGCTTTGGCTGTTCCCTGATACATGCATTTCGCGACCTATGTGAGCTAACCTAAGGGTAAAGTTTGTGAGTTTGTGATGTTGTAGGGGTTAATCTCAGGAACTACTAAACCGATTTCAAAGATTTCTTTACCATTAGAAAGCCACGTTATTTATAAGTGTCATATGCATATATTAACACGAAAAATGAAAGGATTTTTTGTGGTAGTCGGATTTGCAATGTAAGTCGGAGAAAAAACGATCGAACTGTATACTACGCATTCTGTGAATCATTAATTAATTATTGTATTACTTCATGGGGGGGTTCTGCCAAGGGTGTAATAATTGAAGTCGAAAGAGCACAGCGTTCTGTGCTAAAAGTCATGCTCAGAAAGCCGTACAAGTTTCCAACTGTCAATCTCTATAGAGAAAGCAAAGTCCTCATTGTCCGACAGATTTTTATGCTCAGAGTATGTCTGACTAAACATAAAGAAATACTACATAGTCCAGAATATTCCCAGATGTTACACCGTCGTTTATTCAGTGCTCCGACTCCCAAAGTTAATTCTGCCTTTGCACAGAGATTAGGAACATTCATGGCTTCCCATATCTATAATGCAATCCTTAAACACTGCTTAATCCAGGAAGTTTCGGTCCATACGGCTAAGGGTCTAATTTCCAAATGGTTGAGCACTCTTTCTTACCTATGACGAAACTGAGCAATTGTTAAAAGTTAAATCGTAACTGCATAATATAGGGATATATTAAGGTATAGAATATGTGTATAAAATGTGTATAGAGTGTGTATAAAAAATGTGTATGTAAACGTTTAATATGTATGTATGTATGTTTATTTGTGATTGCCTATAAACTCATTTGTCAAATTATATTAATAACAATTTTTAGCTTGTAAGTTTGAATATGTATAAGTATGGCCCGCTAATGTGCTTCTTGTAAAACACGCTGTATAATCATTTTCTGGTTACCAAGATACAGGCTCTGCCTAGTTTGGTTGCCACTGTAAAAATATTTGTAAAATGTACAACATTTTTAAATAACAGATTAATAAACAGATAAACAGAACGAAAACGTTTCTTACGAACGCTGTCTTAACGATGAGAGATATATGATTGAGTTCTAAAGAAAAGTTGTAGAGCTTTATAACGCCTACAAAAAGTCACAGCATATGTCTAACTTTTATATTTAAGATACAAATAGTATAAATATAAATGTTTATCGCCCAACGAAGTGGGTACGGGTCAGCTAGTTTTCAGTTAATGGATATTAATTAAATCACTCATAACATTTGCAATAATATTAAGTTAAAAATACGTTAGCTGGCGAATCTTACGTACGGCAAATGCAGCAGAACTTAATTTGCTTGCAAATTGTTTAATCTGAGGACCCCATTGTAATTTTGAATCTAGTGTGATACCCAAGAATACAGTATTATCAACTAACCCTACAAAACTCCCTTCGATCTTAATGCTACTATCCACTTGTGGCACATAAGGCAAAATAAATCTCATACATTTTGTTTTACCTGTATTTACTACTAAGTTATTTAATGCAAACCAATGAGAAATTTCGTTTAAAGTATTATTTACATGCCCAACCTTTGAATCAGTCCTTTTTACTTTAAATATAATTGAAGTATCGTCTGCAAAGCACCATGTCAGTACAGTTATTGACCATTAGCGACAGATCATTTATGTATATTAAGAACAAGAACGGTCCTAGAATAGAGCCCTGTGGGACGCCAATTCGCGCAAAGGATCCTGCAGAGGTTACCCCTTGTATACAAATACCATAATGTTTTATTTTAGAATAACCGTACTATGGTCAACGCAATCAAAGGGCTCAGATAGATCTCAGAACACATCAATTGCATCATGCGAATCCTCCCAGTCAATATATAACTTATAAGCGCTGCACCCACATCAGTAATAGATTTCAGTTTCGTGAAACCAAAATGTCGACCATCCAAACTTTTGCATATTGAAATAGTCTACTAGGTTGAGTATAATTTTTTCAAAAAATTTTACTTACGGATGGAAGTACATAAAGAGGTATATAGTTTCCAAGACTACTTCTGCAGCCTGATTTAAACAAAGGAAATACTTTGCTTATTTTCATTAAATTGGGGAAAGATCCTTTTGCTATACACTGGTTAAATATATTAGCCAAATGTGGTTACCAACCGAAGCACCCGTGCCCGGTTAGCACCAGACGGAACGTCAAGGAACCCCACTTCCGGTGACAACAATCCGGCAGAACCGGGCGGACTGCGTCATTAGTCATTCTACCGTACCGCGCATCCGCCGGGTCCTGCCTCCACCTCTCCATCTTCCCCTCTCTCTCCGTCCTTCTCTTTTCCTCTATTTCCTCGGGAGCTAGAGGCACCCTGCGAACCATCCGGTGTAGATACCAACCGAAGCTCCCGTGCTCGGTTAGACACCAAGGCTGCTTAACCCCATGCCTAAATGGCCTACGAAAGCAAGTGAAGTGTTTTCCCTTATTGTACAAGCCTCAAAATTAACTAAGGTAGTGACACTTCAAAAGTGTCTGAAACTTATGCTTAGCCCGACAGATAAAGTTGAACAGCTTAAAGTCCTTGTCCAACTTTTTAGCTATTCTAAATGTAATAAGTCAAGATTTTAATACCAAACAATGTTAAAAAAATATTATAGGAATCTATAATTGGCAATTATTTATTCTTAAGTCATCTCGATGTTATACGGTAATAATAATTTATACCAAAATTGGTGTTCTGCGGAACTATATTCAGACCGGGCAAAAAGTTTGGCGACGACTGTAATTTTCTTTCAGTCGTTCCGGTTTATTAAAGACTAGCCGACCCGTGCCCACTTCGTTGGGCGGTAATACGTAAGCGTGGAATGGTTATTTTGCGCTAAGACGCAGCGGAAGCTCTGAAAAGGAAAAAATACCCCGATTCTGCAACATTCTTCATTGCTGCTCCGCTCCTATGAATATTAGCGTGATGATATATAGCCTATAACCTTCCCTGATAAATGAGCTATATAACACTGAAAATTAGACTAGCTATTAACCGCGGCTTTGTCTGCAATGCTATCGGTTCGCAATGTATCAAAACGGTTGGACCGATTTTCACAGGACTTTCACCGACAGATAGCTGATCTTATAAAAAGTAAATTAGTTTATTTTAATTTAGACTAGCTGTTAACCGTGGCTTCGCCTGCAGTATTATCTTAAAATGGTTAGACCGATCTTCAAGAAATTTTTATTGACAGATATCTGACCTTATAAAACGTAATTAAAGTAATTTTATTTTATACTAGCTGTTAACCGTGGCTTCGGCCACAGTACTTTCACCAAAACGATTACACTAATTTTCACGAAACTTTCACTGGCAGATATAGCTGACTTTACAAAAAGTAATTTAGACAATTTTAGTTTACACTAGCTGTTAACCGTGGCTTCGCTCGCTGTGCTATCACCAAAACGGTTAGACCGATTTTTATGGGACTTTCACTGGTAGATAACGAGCCTTATAAAAAGTCATTGAGGTTATTCTATTTTATACTAGCTGTTACCCGCGACTTTGTCTGCGTGAAATTTAGCAAGATTTCAACTCATGCTTTATTTTTAATTAGAGACATAATTATCAGCTTATGGTTTACAATTCGACGTTATAATTAATAACTTTAACTATTTTAATGATAATCACTCTGTTTTCCTAATAGGATCTTAGATTATAAACGTATTACGTAAAGAGTTCCATAATTCAATTTCTTGCGGAACAGACAAGCGTTAATTTTTTGTATAGTCACAAAATCTTAATTATACGGGCAATGTATATTAAAGGTAATGTAAATGTTTATAATAACATTTTAAGTTATTGTTTCATTAGTTCCATATACAGCGTAAGTGAGCACTGAGGTAGTTTATATGTTGGGTTACAGTTCCAAATATGTTGCTGATGACAAACCTCATTTGGCACGCTCTTTGTATTTATATATCTAATGTACACGTTACATGTTACTTTTAGTGGCGTGCGCGTCGTACTTACAATTGTCTTTAAAGAGCGTTTCTATTATTGTACATAGTCTCACAATTTTAATAATTCTTTAATACAAAATTTAAAAAACGCGTGCGGAGCTGCGGGTACAACTAGTTATAAAATAAAGTTTTCTGCCACGTCTGTCTTTCTATTCGCGATCAATTCAAAAACCACTGAACGGATATTCATGCAGTTTTCACTAGTAGATAAGGTAATCCATGAGAAAGGTTCAGATATATAATTTGTCAAGTTTTTATTTATTTATCAGGGCGGGACAACGTCGCCGGGCCCGGTAATCATTAATAAAAAAACATATAGCGAATAAATTTTATTCTATCTTTTGAATAAGTATTATAAAAATATTAAAAAAACATAACTTTATGTAATACCAATAGTTTATTAGTTGGTAAATCCAGAAAAATAAGAATACTATTAATGTTATTTAATTTAATTTCATGTTAACAACGTATTAATTAACTGATCATTAAATAATAATTAAATTCTATTTACTTCACGTGTGTCATCGATAGTTTTATAATCTGTTCGTTAAATGAGTCACCAATATCACTATTCTGTAGTCCATTCAACAGTATAATACTGTTGGGAGTTTATGGCGGAATCTGGGAATGTTATGTAATATTTTTTATATCATATGTGGCAAACGAACAGGTGGGTGGGTGCAACACCAGGGGAGTCGCAAGTACGTTGCCAGCCTGTATTTGGGGGAGGGGAAAGTTGGCAAGGGGGAGGGGAGGTGGGTATCCTGCGCTCTCAGTGACCGAACGAAACACAACAATGCAAGCACTGTTACTTCACGTCGGTTTTCTGTGGGTCCGGTGGTAGTAATCCGGGCGAGCCGACCCATCATGCTGAAACCAGTAATAGATTCAGCGTGGCTCTACGACCTATATATTTTTTATATTTTATTCATAATCTTTTGTTATTTACCTATAAGCTTTATAATATTGATGATGAAGTGGACGGTAAATAATACATCTGAGCATGAATTCTAAAATGCCACAAAAAATCCCTAGAAAGTTGTAACTATAAGAAGATATAAAAGAGGAATAGTATATAGTGGTTCCTTAGAATAATAACGATTGGTTCGTTACTAGGACGATGGTAGCCCACTAGATAGACAGCGGGCCCATACTTATCAGACCTACACATCCAGACCTAGACAAAACAAAAACCCCCGCCCCCCTTTAGTGCTTACATAATATCTGAATGACCCCATAGCTCAAATCTACCTGAACGCAAGTGAATTCGAGACATACACACAACTCTCCTTCTATATATTTTACTTCTATACATATAATAAGAAAATAAATCTAACGTGTCTGTACTTTTTAGATTTTTGTGAAAAATATTGTTACAGGTGTCTAAGAATAAGTAATAAAATATATTTCAATCATTTTTAGAAATGTTTGTCTGTTTGAACAGGCATCACTGTTAAAGTACTACGATCACGATAAAACCACCTCATTAAGAAAATCGTACAGCATGTCCTCGAATAACATTCTTGGTTTCATTAAAATCGGTTCACTCTATCAAAAGTTATTGTAATTTTAATTACGACGCGACTCAAGTACGAGAGAAAAGTAGAAGTAAATGGACAGGACATTCAGTTGATTTTATTAGTCATTGTTTTTTTACATTAGGTTCCACGCGGACGGAGTCGCGGGCACGTCTAGTACATTATAAAGTAAAGTTGTTTTAATATTAAACATAAGTCAATCAACTTTTATAACGAAACTGCTGAACAATCTATGGCGTGTTTAGAATCCGATACCGCTCCTATAGACATAACAACGCCCTTCGAGTTCTCTGAAGTAATAAATTAGCATTTAAAAATAAACAATCATGCCCCTTATAACGTATTCATGAATAGAAAATACGTCAACGGTCTTACCTGTTTGCTAGACAGTTTCTACAAATATGATAAGGCCTGGCCAAAGCTATGATTTTAATCTTTAACGATAATACAAATGTATTTATTTATTTAAGGTCCACAAAACTGAGTTCTATGAACAATTATGGACACGAACCATTTTATATGTGAACACAGCATGCATATAAGAAGACTCAGTCATATAGTATTAATACAAAGAAAAATTAAATTACATTAAACATTTATGGATGGATCGACATAGCGAGAAACAGGGAGATGTGGAAATCTTTACAGGAGGCCTTTGTCGCACGACAAGCTGTAACAGAAAAAAACCGGATGCCAATATTTTAAATACTTTGTGTTCATATATTAATGTAGTTTTACATTAATAAAGGCTTATTTTTTTATTTAAATATTTGAATAAATAAAAAAATTAATTGTGGCCAAAGAAACACAGTATATCGAATTTGAAATTACAAAATATATATTACAAAAAGAAAGCATGCGATACAAAGGGCAATGTTGGCTAATGTTAGATAAAAAGTTTGAATGTATGAAGGATCGATAAAATAAATATGAGGTTATCATACAATGTGAAAAGATTCCCAGTATAAAGAATCAATCCAAAATGAAGGATCACATCCAATTATTTAAAAAAAAATGGTTATTTGTAATGTCGGTTTACGGACGATAATTTAACGTGATAACGTCATAAGAAAATATTGTTGAAAAATTCTATACTTTAACGAATTGAATTGAATTATTCTATATATAGATAGATGCGTCACAAGACGAACGCTAAGGGCCGATCGCGTTTCTCTGTTGCTTGTTCCGCGTTTTCGCTTGCACGCTCAGCTCAGGCGGAACGTGACAATGAATCAAAATTTTGCAGCTATATGATTGCTACTATATAACATCTAACGTAATTGATGAATTGCGGATAGATATGGTTTTTATTTTTTTATACTATGGCGTAACTATTTTAAAAACTTTAAATACTCAAAGTGTAGGTAAATATACAAATAAGGTTAAAAATAAATAGTTTCACAATTGTACGAAGCTTGCATCATTGCCAAAGGTAGAGAAGAATTAAAAAAAAATTATCTTTTTAAGCTATACAGCTCTAATTTTTTTCTAGACGCTATTAGTAACCCCTTAAATGTATTAACAATTCAGATCCATCGGCTCAGTGAATGGTAAGATTTATTTTTCTCTTTTTTACATATTTTACGTTTGCTGGAAAATTAAATTAGAGATCTGAAAGAGTTAGGATCTTAATATCTCATTAATATCTACATATACTCTAAGTACCGATTAAATATCTTTCTGAGGCCCATTCACTATGCTTAGACCATAATGACCTTTCTTTAAAAAAGCTTCTGGTAGTATTCATTTCCGTAAAACCAAGCTGATCACTTAATAAAATCCGTTTTGTTCAAATAATGATCGTCTAATTTTTATATTTTTACCAAATACTGAAGTTGTCAGAAGTCTAAACAGTAATATTGTAAATAATCTTTACTAAATATTATGAAAAGATTTTCGTGTCTGTCTGCACCTGCCGGTTAGAACGGTTACAACGCACAGGCTGTTCTTATTCCCCGACCCCTCAGCTTCCAGCGAAAAGCACTCGAATAGTCAAACCCCAGACTCCCAGAATTCGACACCAAACGGCGCAAACAGAATAATTAATTAATATGTCCAAATGCATTCATAATCTAAATATCTCTAATTTTTTTGTAAAGGATCTTGTAAACAATTGGCTATTTTCCAATCTGTATACTAATTTAGGCCAAGGTCTTTAACTATTATGCCAGACATAATATAGTATAACCGATTCTATAACTTTCTCATGATATTATGCTTCAATAACAATTGAAACTGTGTAAAATGTGCAATTGAATGTATAAGGTTTGAGTCACTGAGATAGCTTTTTTATAGAGGGGGAATCCTGTATCGGATATTCTCTCTCTGAGGGAATAAAAAGCTCTGCCTCTTCACGCGTATAGCTCGGGTCACGGGATCTCGCTAGAATGCTCCGCTAGCTTGATCACGAGCTTATGACACCCGTAGATGTTAAAGCGGAAACCCTCATCTCGAAGATAGGGGCTTTCCTCCCTCGGTTTTACCTACTGAAGCTGCGACTACCTTGCTTTTTCGCCACAGCGCCTCGTTATGCGGAAACAAACACCCCGTAAATGTCGCATGAAGGTTTACTTTGGAGACCTCTAACACTTTCGTCAGCGACTGAATCATTAGCCCTCTCTCTCTCACTCTCTGTTCTCCCTCTCTCTTCAGAAAAAGGACACTCAATAACGACAGCATTCTATACTTTCTCTTCAACGACCATGGAAATAATCACTGCGCGTAAAGAGAGGTCATCTCTAACAACTGTAACTAGATTTCCGCGCTCTTCAGCCTATGCTTTAAATAACTTTAGTTAAAGAGACAATTCTACAGCCAATTCCGGGACGAAGTTTTCGACGTTTTATAAATCACTTTTTATCTTAAGAAAATAACGATCTAAAAACTACAACACGGCTTACTCTACATACCAGAGGACACGTTATATGCACACGTGTTTATTATTGTTATTCAAAACTCGCTTAGGTAGAAATACTGCCCACTGCTTCTAGGTAGGTGTGCGGCTGGCTAGTATCCGTCGCGATTAATAACTCAACATTCTCAATTACGTATTCAATAAGAGCGAAACAATAGCAGACTCAGCTAAATATCAGTATCATATCAATCGTAACCAAGCTTTAGAAAGAAAGCAGTGATGGCTCTGTGCACATAGAATCAAAATCTGTTTACGAGTAAATTAAATAAAAGGTTATGGTTGATATTTATAATCAAAATTTAGCTTCAATCCTTCATTTAATTCCGATTTCCGCTATCGCTTTGTTTTTGTAAAACACATAGTCAAAGTGCCGGAATCGCCCGACGCGTCTGCTGGCAAGCGGTCAGTCGATCGTATTGTCTATGGATCAAGAATAGGCAACGTAGTACGTCCGCTCTGCGTCACAAACGAGCCAATATATTACGTTCTTACGTTGTAATCCTATTCATAACGTTGTAATGCGCCTACGCTTCGATTTTTTATTATTGTTATAGTAATAATAGTCTGTCTGTGACACAATTACAGACTGACGCACCTGTACTGTTATTTTTACACTTGTGATACAATTATGTTCGTCAATTAACGTATGTTAAGACTATTTTCCTGAGTACATTTTCCGCGTCCAAGGAACTTACTTCACAATAACAAAGCTCCCAAAACTAATTTAATTCCTTGTTTAACTTGGTTAACGACACAGTGATAACTAATATTATAAAGTAACATCTAGGATACTTTTGGTTCCATAAAACGCAAGGGGCTCTCCAGGATAACGAACGAAAGACAAAAATCTGTAGTTAATGAAATTCTTGACGGATTTTGATAAATTTCCTTTTTAAAAGTTCGCAACATCTTATCTTTGCCGTACCGTGAAGCTGTGGAACAATCTCCCGGCCAGTGTGTACCTTCCTTCCTACAACATGGGGTCCTTCAAGCGTAACGTGAAGAGATACTTACGCAGGCCGGCATGACAGCGGCGACCGGCGATGGATAGTATGTCTCTCGGTTATTTTTGATTTGATTTGATTGATCAGGTACAATACAGTCACTTTGACGAGCTACAATAAAAAAAAAACTATATCAGACAGAGTAGCTAAAAATTTAAGCTAAATTTCCTCTCGCTGTACTTCTTAAAAAAAAAAACAAATAACAAAAGTAACGATCGTTAGGTTCCGAACAATCGTCTTCTTTCTTTTCTTCGGTCCATATAATGTATGTTATAATACTAATTGAACTACGGTAACATGATGTTTCTTGGCGTAATTATCAATCAGTTGAATTAGAAGCATAAAATCTAATGTAATAAGTAGGCTAATTCCTACTTATGCATGTATTTGTCTCTTTGTCATGAAGAATTTTCTTTCTATTGATTTTCACAGCACAACGATTCTAATGAAAGTTCACTTCAATGATACCATATCGACAAAGTTGAAAAATATGTGTAAACGAAACTGTCACTAATAAATATATTGTTACATTTATCATTACATAGTATAAAATAAAGTCCCTTACCACGTCTGTCTGTCTGTCTGTTCGCGATAAACTCAAGAACTACTGAACGGACTTTCAAGCGGTTTTCACCAGTGGATAAAGTGATTCATGAGGAAAGTTTTGGTATATAATTTTTCAAGGATTTTTTTTATAATCAGGGCGGGACAACGTCTGCCTAGCACGCTAGTTTTATTATATAAAAATGTTTCCCTATGTATTTAATTTAATTATAACCTGTTTATTTATAAACTTGAAATTTTGTGATGCACATAACTTCTCATCTTCATATTTCATCTTCTTAACATATCATAACAAAATAATCTCTATGATGCACAGCGCCAAAAAGATGGTTTATGTGTCAAAAGTAAAATAAATTTTACAAGATCAAGTTTGGGTGCAAATTTCACGTATACTTTACAATTTCTTGTAAAACAAACAACGAAATCAAAATGGAAATTATATGTAGATAAAATTTAGTTTTTACAGTATATTAATTGATGATGTTAGGCAGAAGATAATGAGAAAAAAACTATAAGTTGGCAAAATTATTGCGGAATTTCGGGCGCGGAAATGAGTGGCGTAAGAGCTACCCAAAGGGTACTACTGGGAAGACATTTCATAGTTCGTTTTTATCATAATTGGACACGGTAGGTGAGGTTGCGACCGGGGTCTAAGCTTATTTTAAAAGATTTCTCACATACCAATTGGAAATATGTTTGTCTGAGTCTCTGGATAATTTGGATTCACAATTGGAAACGGTAGGTGTCGCAAAAGGTTTATTAGATTATTTGCGTTTAAAAATACAATTGAAACCTGTAATAACCGGTTTGGTGCAGACGAAGTTGCACGGGTCAGCTAGTATACAGGTAAAAGTAAAAAGAAAAATCTTATCTAAGTATAAAATCTGATTAAAATCGTTAGAGCCGTTTTCAAGAGACACGAAATAAATTTATGTCAATTTATGTAAACATGAATATCAATAGACGCATTCTAGTAACCGTTCGAAAATCGTATTTTAATTATTACGAGAAGGAGTGCAGTCATTCTAACGGGTTCACACAAAATAGTTCTTTAATATTCTGCCTTTTTTATAATTATTCTAATACTATTTCTATATAAAACACTATAAAACTACGAACAGTTCTTACCACTTTACCACTATTTTCTTACCACTAATTAACACAAATCGCTATAAATTGTCGCGAACATTTTATCTTATAAAAAAATAGTCTTTTATTATTATGGTGGTAGAGCTACGCTAAAACTATTACTGGTTTCAGCATGAATGAGTCGGCTCGCCCGGGGTAGTGCCACCCTTTCATAGAAAACCGACGTGAAATAACAGTGATTGCATTGTTGCGTATCGTTCGGTCAGCGAGAGCGCCGGAGGCCCACCTCCCCTCCCCTTTCCTCTCTCCTCTCCCTCTCCTTAACCCTTCCCCCCAAAAGGTGGCAACGCACTTGCGACTCCTCTGGTGTTGTTAGTGTCCATGGACGGTGCTGATCACTCAACATCAGGTGACACACCGGTTCGTTTGCCACATATGGCAAAAAAAAAAAACACTAACGGGTTGTGCCCAAGACTTCATCCTCGTGGAACCTTATTTAAAAACAGTGATTAATAAAGTCATCTAAATATATTAAGTCCATTCACTTATCTACTTATATCTCGTACTTACCCCGCGTCGTCATTAAAATCACAATCACTTATTATAGAGTGAACCAATTGTAATGAAACAAAGACGAAGTTACTCCCGAAGACATGCTTTATGGTTTATGATTTGAGGTTTTATTGTAAATCCAGTACTTTAGCAGTGATGCGTGTTCATACAAGGGGGCAGACATTTCTAAAAATGATTGAAATGTCTTTTATTACTTATACCTAGATACCTGGATTAATATTTTTTAGGAAAAATCAATTAGTAAAGTGTCTTTAGATTTACATTTTTATTATGTGTATAGAAGATTGAATGGTATAATGCAAAATATTTTTCTAACCTACATAAGAGAATAAATACAATAGATAAATTATAATTTCATGGTTTAGTACAAAAACGTTTTTAGGAATGAAAGAATAATCTAGTAATAAATATTATATAAAAAATATTTTTTATGGCATTATTATAAAATTTTTCAAATTTTGTAATAAATTTGGTAATTTTATTAAAACTTGTACTGCCAAACTGTCTCTTGACCTGTGCCACATAAGGTCTACATTTGTTTGTATGGAACTTAAACCATTATAGTTCTAGTGACTCGAGAGGTTAAAGAATATCGTATATAATTAATAGGTAATATAATTGGTTAATTATAATCAAATAGCTGGTCTCTTATGTCATCGATTTTATTTAACTTATTTCGTTTAAGAATGGTTTTTTTATACGTAAATTATTTGAAGTATTTTATAATTATTTTTAATTAACCAATTCTTGTGGTTTCTTAATGAAATAATAATTAAAATATACATATTTTTATACAACAATTGCTTGTTTAAAGTTATAAGATTGACAAAAGACAATGTTTGTCTGTTTCTTTCTCTATATACTTATAAATCGAAAACTACTGAAAAAATATTTTTTATCACAGATTCCTCTGGCCAGGGTTTTAGTACACATTTTAGCTAATATATGGAACAGGTTATGCAACAATTCGTTACTCTATCCACTTATCTCTATAAAATCAGGTGTGGCTATTACACTGTTCCGCAGAAAAGTCATAACTCATCCGCAACTTGTTAATATCTGTTGTAGTATTTAATATAAATCAAGATATTTATAGAAGACGCTCTCAGCGGAAGTTTGGCAACACGTTTCAATTTTTTAATTCGTATATTATAAATCTATTATACCTATTTATTCGATAAAGATTCAAGACGGTTTGTAACATTAAAATAGTTTATACAGAAGTATAATCTATACTTATAAATACTATTTAATCTTCTTTTGTTTCATTCTCCGAAATGAAATCTTAATCGACTTTCACGAATATGTTACTCGGGGATAGAGAACTTTTCAGTGTATTATTTAGGTTTTTTTCTAGACTATTATATATGTAAAGGATGGTCTTTAATGATAATACTCAATGTATTTTTTTTTTTTTTAGATGCGTATTTCCCTGACGAGTAATTAATTGTCAGGGGCATTTTTAATCTTTACAAATTTTGTCTCCGAAGTTTGTTTTCTTTTGGTTTGGTGTTGTTTTGTATTTCCATTTTTATTTGTTTCTTTCATTTACTTGTTTTACTATTTTTGTACAATATTCTATAAAGTGGTCTCTAGATTCTTTGTTGCAGAGCAATGTGGTTAATGTTCCAGGTTCTATTTTGATTCCAGTTCTTATTTCTAAGTCGGTGCGGTCTTTACTATGTACTGGGCATTCGGTGATAAGGTGTATAATGGTTTCTTCTGATTCTGGGTCACAAATACACGATAATGGTTAGATACCATCCTCGAGTTGGTTGTAGCCAAGCATCTGTTATTGTGATCCGGTACACGCACTTGAGAATCAGTCCGTTTAGGTTTAACGTGTTTACCATCGTCAGTTAACATCAGATGAGATTGCTCTCAAACGCTAAAACCTATTATAGCTAAAATCTAGTTTAAAAGAAATAAACAAAGAAAATCCACGATTAATCCACTTAAAATACGTAGGCGCTTATGAAACAAGAAAATTATTCTCACGAAAACATAATCGTAGCCACCATATATAAATAAAAACAATATAGACGGCCGCAGAAACCTTGAAGCTTTTGATGCGTAAAAAATCTAATTTTTATCATTTCATTCATTTCATTCATTTTTATAAACAGATGGTATTAATAAACACAATACTATACAATTGTAATGTCTGTTACATAATTCAAGATTTTAAGAAAAATCTAACCTTTTGTATTAAAATGCATTAAGCTGTTTGGACTGAAGAGCGTGCCAAAGAAGTAGCCATTTAGGCTGCAGAGCGTGCCAAAGAAGTATTCGTTTAAGCTCCAGAGCGTACTAAAGAACTACCCGTTTAAGCTACAGAGCGTACCATAAAAGTTGCCGTTTAAACTACGGAGTGTGCCAAAGAGGTAGCTATTTAAGCTGAAAAGCGGGTCGAAGGAGTAGCCTTTTAGAGCATGCTAAGTAAGTAGTATTTTTGGTTGCAGAGCGTGTCAAAGAAGTGTGTATACATTACAAACAGACACTCGATAAAACATTACCCTCCTATTACATTATCAAGTAATAACTGACTACACGAAAAGCACAATGGTCTAAACGGCTGCCTCACTACTACTGCTGTACTAAGTATTGTGGTGGTAGAGCTACGCTGAAACTATTACTGGTTTCAGCATGAATGGGTCGGCTCGCCCAGGGTAGTACCACCCTCTCATAGAAAACCGACGTGAAGTAACAGTCCTTGCCTTGTTGCGTTTCGTTCGGTCAGTGAGAGCGCTGGAGGCCCACCTCCCTTCCCCTCTCCTCTCCCTCTCCCTCCCCTAACCCTTCCCCCCAAAGGATGGCAACGCACTTGCGACTCCTCTGGTGTTGTTATTATCCATGGACGGTGCAGATTACTTAACATCAGGTGACCACCTGTTTGTTTGTTTGTTTGCAATCTATGAAAAAAAAAAGTATTATGAGTTTATATCCCATAACTGTACGTGTGTAAAAAGATTCACACCAAAAGAACGGGAGCTGTCCAGGGTGTAAAAAAATGGTGCGTCGGTGTGAGTGTACGCGTTACGTTTGAACTGAAATCAGCTTTCAAATAATTGACATAGTTAAGATCAAGTCAGAGTAATCAACCTTCGTTCAAAGGACGCAATATAATAGGAGGCGGAATGCCGGCGGTGGTTTCCAAACACGAAACTATGCGATTCTAAAGTTTGGGAATTCGACAAACTTTTGTACTTCGCATCGAGAAAGGTTCACTGTACAGAGTTCGTTCTATATTTCTGTACTGTATAGACAAAATTGACGTAAAAACGACCGATATTACATATATCGTCAAATTGACAAGGTCTGTGCTCTTCCTTCCGTGTCTAAAAAGATTAAGATCCCAAAGCGACCAGACATGACTTATTTTTAAATATATGAAACCTTCAGTTTCGAGTAGCGTGTCATGTACTTAGAACGCTTGCGCACTCACAGAGCTTATACCAGGTGAGAAAGGTGACTAAAAATAAGTGCTACTTCACTTAAATTAAAATAACTGAATATTATATAAGTTCTGTAAAATATCACTCTAAAGTATCCAGTATCGTCATACACTTTCCGAGGGACACATCTTCTGCCAGACGCATTAAAGCAGACAAAAAAATGAATGGACTTCACATATTTTTAAATACTTGATTTTTAAATAACATATGTTATACAGATACAGGCAGCAGCACGACGATAAGATGTCTGATAGCGAAGCAATTTTTCGGCGAGTGATAACTGGATATGTAGATGCTCTCCTACCTAAATAGTCATTATTCGTCGGATACACGTCAATCGGCTAAATGACTTGTGGCTACTTTTCCTTTTATAATGTTGTCCAACACCCCGGACTACTTTTTACCATTATTTTACAATGTAAAGAAAGGTTGTTATCGGTGGAGATTTGTAATTGGCAGTGTTTAGACCTAATGTTTTTAATCTAATGTACAAGTGTAGCTGTAAATCTTCCAAAAATGAATAAAATAAATATTATAAAATTATATTTCATCAGCCAGACCGATGGTAATGGCCAAACATCCCGCCAGACGTAAAATATAAAAATGTAGACATACTTTTTCCAGAAATTTTGACTATTTCTACTTTTAATCCGCGAAATAACTATCCAATTTAGATTGTTAGTTACACAACTGGTAGTTATAAACGACTCTATTCATTTAAAAGCTTTCACATTATATCATTACGCAAATAACATCGCGTTCTATTGATTTATTAGATTAATTTGCAGAATTTATGCCACTCGACATCCCAAGGTCTGGGCTGCGGCCATGATACTCGTAGCTACCTAAATATATCTGCCTTATGGGCACGAACGACAGTAGAGCCATTCAGTCGCCTTCACGCGGCTGGCGTCTGTCGTATAAATATTTCAGCATTTGGATCTATACATATAATAATAATGTAAATGTAACGTGTCTGTACGTTACTGTAAAAAAATTGTTGCAGGTGTCTATGAATAAGTAATACAATATGTTTTAATCATTTCTAGAAATGTCTATCTGTTTGTATGAAGACACGTCACTGTTAAAGAACTGCGTTCACGATAAAACCTTCCCAAGATAACCACAAAGCATATCTTCAAGTAACATTTAGTTTTTGTTTCATTAAAAATCGGTTTAGTCTATCAAAAGTTATTGTTATTGTAATTAAGTACGACAGAAAATTAGATAAGTAAATGTATTTAATACACTCACAGGATGTATGTAATGTAGAAGAGATACAATCCAATGAAACAAAACAAAAAAAGCAGTCATATATATAAATCATTACATATAGAATAAATAAATTCATTCATTTGTTTTATTATTCAATAAATAAATTAAAATATAATGTATATAGAAGTGATACATTTTCTGTTTATGTGTGTGATATTTTGCACCTTACTATATCTATGAAATCAATTAAATTTACTATTAAACTATTTTTCTACAATCTCAATTCCGTATAGATTCTTTTCCCCGTTGAAAAAACCATTACTTTACTCTCAAAATAAAGGACTCCTATCTGCAAAATAAAAGCAAACGATATATATTTGTTTCTGAACAAAGAAATCATATTTTTCTAAAGATTTGCATATAAACATGGTATTACTTGTTTGATAATATCCGATTGCATAAAATCTCGACGAAATTAACAACTGAATTAAAGATGTAATGAGTAGACCTCTTTTACTGTTTTCAATTCTGCTGTTGATACAAGCGGCAACAATATATTCAAGATAGTTTCTTTCCGAAGACGATAGCTTCTTTGGAATCCTTCATAGTCGTAAATTCAATAGGGTTTTGTGTATCTCATAGAAACCTCCGTTCAGGATAATCGCATGGACTATCATAGATATAATTCAAATATAGTTAGAAATCCACCCGTAAAAACTATCATAATATAATAATCAACTTTTATTTCCAATCGTGGACGTATGAATACAGTAAACAATGGCGTAAATCTTCCACGAGTATTCCTTAACGTAGGTCCCGGCGTACCTTGAGTTTGACAGTTGCTTCCTCACCTTGTGTACGAGATGATCACCACCGCAAAACCGAATTGGTGCTGGGCCCATCAATATTTTCAATTCGGGGTTGTGACCACTCCGAGTAAAACTGTGTTACACAGCAACTCTATTAATGCGTAATTGCAATTAAAATTAAACCGCTTACCTTACAGGCTTGGCGTCCCTGTTAACCTCTCACTGTGCTGTTCCGTGTATAGTAATGTGTGTATAGTGTAATTGTATGTAAAATTAGTGTATGATAGCACAAACACTCACAACAAATAATTTTAATGTCCAATAGTCTTAGAACATTCAAACAACAAATCAAATATCAAATTCATTCAACAAACAAATATTACAAATATTAATACGCGTTGGACGTCTCAACGCTTCCAAAACCGCACAAGAATGTCCTTGCATCCGAGGCGAAAGTAGGTATAACGACCCTTTTTTTATGACATTTTAGTTTGTCCCGTGCACATTCCTTAACACCTTGAATGAGGAAAATTTTCGAGGAACGTCAAGTGGAGGAGATTTTTTGCAACTAAGAATACCAATTTCCTTGACTGAGGTTTAGTGGAGTGGAGGAACGTTCGAGGAAACGTTTTAGAATATGGGTGTTAGTCTTTGCTTCATCAAAATCGATCCACTCTATCAAAAGTTACAATAAATTTTAATGACGACACGGCGTAAGTACGAGAGAAAAGTAGATAAATAAGCAAATGGACTTAATTTATTAATCAATGTTTTCTCTATAAGGTTCCACGCGGGCGAAGTCGTGGGCACAGCTAGTATAGTAATAAGAATCATTCTTATCTCCTACAATTGTAAAAAAAACCATAAACGTGTACATTCATTCCTGGGAAAGATAACGTTGGTAGGTGCGTCTCATGATAAGGTATAGGTTACCTACGTAGTTTCTGTAAACTTTGTAAATCTTAGTGTTTGAATGCAATTTTACCTGATCCTAAAGGAAGATATCTCTCATATTGTGCTGGCGGGCTAGACTATTGGCGACAGATTATTAACTTAAAGGTGGTAGATAACCTGACGTATATTAGGAAAAGGCATATCATGCTATACGCGAACGTGCACCAATCAACGCCGTGTATACCGGATTTACAGAGCCACTACAATTGTGCAGGAGCATTGCCTCACTCACTGAGTGGAGCATGTTCTACGGTCTGTATCATAGCGACTGCTCTGAAGAGTTATTCGAGTTAACCCCTCCTTCTCCTTTTCATTACCAAATAACGCGCGCTGGGCGTCGAAGCCACAGTTTCACAGTAAATACTATGTGGGCACGAGCTTAAAAGTTCGCAACGGTCTTGCCGTACCGTACCTTTGCCGTACCGTGAAGCTGTAGAATAATCTCCCGGCTAATGTGTCCTTCCTATGAGATCCTTCAAGCGTAACGTGAAGAGACATTTACGCAGGCCGGATGGATGATTTTTCGGTCGGTGGTCACCGTTGTTTTTAAATTGCACTATGCTTTAAATCTTGTATTAATAAACTCTATATATATGATATTGGTGGCATTTTACGTAATATACTTCGGTTATTGTACGTAAGTGAAGTGAATGGAAAATAATAATAGTGGAGCATAAATTCTGTGATGTCATAAAAACTTCCTGGAAAGTTCTAACAAGGGGGCCATCATTAGAACAATTAAATTATCGCAAGACACTTGTAATATTATTACCTATTTACATTTACATTTCACGACGTTCAAGAGGTTGCAGGCTATCTTCAAGACACTAATAGCAGTCTATATCAATGTAGCTATTAATTTATTTTGCATCATGATGTCGAAAACTATAATTTTTATTACAATAAAGCTTAAATTAGCAACTGATTGCAAGTATGAATAAACTATATACAAGCACGGGAAATGTCGTATCTGCTTAGATACTATAGATGCTATAGATGTAATTTTAAAATTTTTTTTACACAAACACCGTAATGCGAAAAACCCAAATATATGTCATTGTGACAAGCTTATCACCATATTCAGATTGGTATATAGCTATTCGGTCTTCTAGAACAGCGGTTCTCAACCATCGTATTACGACACATAGCCACACATCAGTCAAGTCAATTGTGTTCAAACGCTAAAACCTACCAAGCATATATGCTATGTTTGTGTGAAAAATGAGGCCCAGTCAATCAAATCTGTCGCCATATGCGTCAGGCTTCTATAGAAGTTTTCCAGTAGTTAAACTTGAAAATCATTCCTTCTAGGTTTAATATCCGTGACCATATCATCATCAACACATCAACGTCACTTGAAATCGTGTTCAAACGTTGAATCCTACAAAGTATATATATACTATATCAAAAGGAAATCCTTATGTGAAAAATGAGGCCTAGACATTCATATTTACAGTATTAGCGACATAATGGCGCCAACTGTCTTATTTTGCTAGATAACAAGTAGGATTTTTCCCTATAGAGAAAATTTTGGAGCCCTTCCAATATCTTTATACTTATTTGACCTTTGTCCTTACGTCTTTTCTTTCGTTCGCTGATTGTATTACCATCCGCAAATTTGCTAATCATTGATCAATTAGTTAAATACATGTGTCCTTTATTTACTCATGACACGCGTTTCATACCAATTAATTAATTATTTAAATTCATTTATTTCAATCGGTTTTTTTATTTCATGTTTGGCGTGTACAGTTACAGTTCTAGGTTGTTGATTATTCAAAACTCTTTGCATGCAGTACAACTTATCTATCAAAATATATCGAAGTATCAAAAAAATATTTTATTTTTTCATTTTAAGGTAAAGGGTGATCTTACAGCTAATAAATGTACAAATATAGAGAAACTAACATTAACGAGGTCATTTAAAAGTTCACACAGAATACACTTAGATAATTATAAAATAAATGCACTTGGTAGATTTATTTAAAAAAAAATATTGATGGTGTCTTTATCCTTCTTTATATATCCTTCAATATTTATTGTACACACTCGAAATTAGCCGAGAAACATGCCCACAGGAGCTCTAAGTAAATAATGGTAAGCACGTCAAATTATAACCGCCCGCTTTTAAAAGAATTGCAAAGGATCTAAAGAACCAAAAAAAAAAAGTAGCCTAGTAGTAGTAGGTAGTTAAAACTAAGTTTAAGTTTTGAGTTTATCACGAACAGACAGAAAGACAAATGACGTAAAGGACTTGAAGATCTTGAAAAAAACCTTTTCTTTTTCGATCTGACTACGCTATTGACCTAGCAAGGTCTTAACAGCTTCACCGGACTACTAAGGCGACCACTCAGCCAATTTTATTTGACAACTAGCTCAAGGGTGCACGGCACACCTCGGCTTGGGCTATTGTCTGATACATGTAAATCGCGACCTATCTGAGTTAACCTAACTAAAATAAACTAAAATCGACTAGAGTGCCTTAAGCGCTCGCCTTAGTAGTCCGGTGAAGCTGTTAAGACCTTCCTAGGTCAATAGCGTAGTCAATTACAAAAAAAACCTAACATGGAATGTTCTTGTGTCAATTCGCAATTAAATAATTTACCCAAAAAGTTGAAGCACGCAGATGCGTGTTTATATATTTAAATTAATGTCTGAGGCTTAAATAAATTCCCATAAATGATGATTTATTAAAATTATTATCATATCTCAAAAAACGTAACCAAATTTTAACTGAATTCAATGTAGTGTTCAAATTTATAATTTTACGTCGAGATACTTATACGTTATGGTTGCATAAAAGCAAGTTAGCTTTTGCTATATCATATGAGGCACACGAACAGGTGGGTTACCTCATGTTAAGTGATCACCACCGTCCATAGCAGCCAGTCTGTGTAAGGGGAGGTGGGCCACCGGCGCACTCACTGACCGAATGAAACGCAATAATGCAAGCACTGTTACTTCACGTCGGTTTTCTGTGGGTCGGGTGGTAGTACCCCGGGCGAGCCAATCCATTCTTGCTGAAACTAGTACTAGCTTCAGCGTGGCTCTACCACCTATAAAGCCACCACCTATAAGGTATTAGCCAATTCTAAAAGTAGAGATAAGTAGTGTAACTATATTGTTATAATATTATACTAAAACATCGACTTGTTTCATTTTACTTCACTTAAGTATCTTCGGAGATTAAGTTTTTTGACGTGATAATAACTAACGTTACGTCCTATAAATCGGAGCGCCGACTGCACGCACGAAAAAGCATGACTCATTGTCACGTTCCGCCTGAGCCGAGCGTGCAAGCGAGAGCGCAGAGCAAGAGATAGAGAGGAGCGATCGGCCTAAGCGTTCGGTTTGTGACGCGTCTATCTATATATAGAAATAATTCAATTAAAAGTATGCAATTTTTCATCTATGTTTTCTTAGGATGTTATCACGTAAAGTTATCGTCCGTAAACCGCCTTTCGAGACAATTTTTTAACCGAGGAAAAAAACGGAGGAGGTTCTCAAGTCGACGCGTATTTATTTTTTTACGCAGAACTTTTTACAGAGACGACCGATTTTAAAAATTCTATTTTTATTGTTAAATCAAAAAGAGAATATTCTATGAGTAATATTTTTTCGTAGTTTTGACCGTTTTGAAATATCAAAAAACATAAATTGAGATATTTGATTAACGGTGCGAAATATTCATTACCTTCGAAAATTTCAATTTACTAAAATAAAACTAAATCTCGATTTTTTTTTAAATGACAATTTCCGATAAATATAATGACAATAATGATTACCGATATCTAATAGCATCCAAATAAATAAGTTACTTTATATTATAGTTGTGTTAAATCCAGTTTTTTATTTGGAATATATCATATTTTCTTGGTATTTCAAAGATTTGTCTTATCATATACGATGAACAAATTAGCACATTTAGTTTTAAGTAAACACATATGTATTATTACAGATGGATTTAAGTAAATACGTATAATATAAATTTCAACTCGAAATTGATATGAAATGCTGGATGAGGTAAAATGATTTGTTTGTTTTGTTGTATAATGAATACGCAATTAAAATCGTTTTTTCGCGAAATGAATATTTTATTTGTATATAACCTCTACACATTCCTTGTTTTGGCACCGCAGAAACATTTGCCAATGTCAATATAAGCTCACTTTATTACATTTCTTTGTCAGTGTCCCGATGTTTTACAAGTTTCTGCAGATTTTATAGTAAAGTATAATTATTTTTACCATAATGCGCATTTAAATCTATAACTAATTTAATAATATATAACTCAAGCGGTAATTCCTCGCCGGAAGTATAATTATTCAAAGTAGATCGTTACGTTGATAAAATTACATGTACCTATTCTTAAATGATTTTATATTCGAATTTTATTAAGAATATTAAAATGTTATTTAATACCTTGAATTTATACAAAACGCATCGGCTTATATTGGGAAATAAATAGCGATTGGCACAAAACAATCGACGAGTAAGAAAATAATTGTTGATATATTTGATACCAATAAATTCCAAGATACTTTGAACGATCTCCGTGGAAGTCGGCACAAAAGGTTTTGGCATAGAGAAGCTTTTCATGCTATCTATTATCTTGTGAGTCTTATATCATCATTACATAGTATAAAGTCCCCTACCGCGTCTGTCTGTCTGTCTGTTCGTGACAAACTCAAAAATGACTAAACGGATTTTCAAGCGTTTTTCACAAGTGAGTAAAGTGTTTAATGGGGAAGATTTTGGTATACATTTTGTCAAGGATTTTTTTTTGTATAATCATGGTGGGACAACGTTTAACGTATTATATATTATATAAAATCTTCAATTTAAATAGCCCGTGTGAAACAATGTACACCGACGTAACCGTAAGGGTTAAAAGCTGAAATTCCAAGAAGTTTTATATTATAATTTAGCACAGACGAAGTTTCAAGCGGACGCTACCAGAATCTAAAAGCAACGTCACAAGTGCAAGGGGTATTGATATGAAAAAATAGAAAAAATATTTTGCGATGATACTTTTTCCTTTATCAAATAAAGTACGGTACATAATGAGCTTGCCGTATGTTAACGCATCCGCCGTCTAATGTATGTTTCCTGGATTATAAAAACCCGAATACCAACATCGCACTTGAAAACTGTACGGGATACACAAAGAACACGTAACAAACAACTAACACGTAACAAATTCCTAGAGTATGACATCAGCCACTCAAGTTCAACCCTAACATATTGTAACCCTTATTTTGTCAAGTGCCTTGTTTATCATGTAAACATTCAGAGCTTATTTGTTTCTCGTCCTTGTACTATAAATAGTTTGACAAGAAAAAATGAGTCGATGAAGGTGATTGTCACAAATTTGTATTTTTACAGGAACGCGCAACAAGATTCGGTTATACTATTTCATTACATAGTATTTTACATACCTTTATTACATAGTATTTTATACATGGGGAGATCCCTAACAGATTCCCATCCCGTCTGGCAGCTGAGGATGGGTTATGTCCGATTTGCACGGACTAAAACCCCATGGTGCCTTCATATACCTTTTTAGGTGGGGGAGCAGGGACTGCCGGCTGGCACTGCGTCGCTCCCCCGACAGGTGTAAGCCCCTCAAGAGGCCCTGACTGCGGTCTGAGGGATCAGAGATGGTAGACCCCTCAAAGGGGGAGTGAGTGATTAGACCCCCTGACGAACTGTGGGAGTCGCATCGGCACAATGCGCCTCCACCACATGGGTCTGTGTAGTTTAAACTGCCAGCGCGACGGGCATGCCCTTGTCCATCGCCTATAACATATCTGGCTTCTTCGGGTTTTTTCATTTCTAAATATATTTGATATAACCTTGAACAGAATACGTATATGGACTTTATTTTGATTTAGGTCATAAAATGAAAATTAAAAAAAATGTTGCATATAACTTTCAGCCAATGTCTTCATTAGTATATTATACTAGCGGGCCGCGCGAACGTTGTCCCGCCCTGATAATAGAAAGAAACCTTGAGAAATTATATACCTAAATCTTCCTCATGAATTACTTTAAATACTGGTGAAAACTGCATGAAAATCCGTTCAGTAGTTTTTGAGTTTATCGCGAACAGACAGACAGACGTAGCAGAGGACTTTGTCTTATAATATGTAGTGGTATGAATACTTTTTTCTTTTTTCCTTCCCACTTTGGTAACTGATAAAACTTTGGATAAAATTATTACAAAGCGAACATTGAGTTCAGAGTTCAAAAAAAAATTCAATTCAAAGATCTTTTGGTACAGCTCGGAATCCATGTGCCGTGCTATTTTATCCTTTAGTTGTCTTGATGTTCTACATATAATTCAATAGATATTGATATCTATATTTGTGATTTACAGTACTATACTCAATGAGGTGAAAAAGATAGAACAAGATCCAGTTCAAAAATTGCCAATGTCGCGTTCTATTGCAAATTTCAGTATCAATAAATAACTAAAATTTAAAATTCTTATACTTTACGAGCTCTGTCCTTTGCTCGTCACGCGTTGGCTTATTAATTATTACTAATATTATTTGTTGTAATTAATAGTTTAGATAAAAATATTCGTACATAATTATTTTTATGCCATAACATTGACATATAAAAACTCAAAACGCAGTCTCGAATAAAAGTGACGTTCGAAACCGTCCCCAAAAACACAACAATACACATACGTACTTATATTTAATTTATACTATATGTAATATTGATAAGTTACACGGTACGGTTGAACCGTATAAGTCGATGTGCTTTAGTGCCATCTAGTGGCGAGGTATATCGCCAAAATAATGAAAAAGTGGCGCGAAAACTAAAATAGGTATCAGAGAAACGTCAAAAAATAGTTGCCCGCTTTCGGCCAGTACAACTAATTCGTTCTTAAATTAAATGCTATTTGAGAACAGAAGCTAGAAGCTCATAGCCAAACAAGATGTTATAATATTATGTTTTCGAATTAGTCAGTTCGAAGAAAAAAAAAGGTAGAAGACTTTTTAGGTGAAGGTGAAGGAAGATTTCAGTGGGTAGTAGAGGCACGCTGAAGCCATTATTGGATTCAGCATGAATGGGTCGGCTCGCTCGGGGTAGTACCACCCTCTCATAGAAAACCGACGTGAAGTAACAGTACTTGCATTGTTGCGTTTCGTTTGGTCAGTGTGAGCGCTGGAGGCCCACCACCCCTCTCCTCTCCACCTCCCTCCCCTACCCTCCAAACACAGGCTGGCAACGCACTTGCGACTCCCCTGGTGTTGCTAGTGTCTATGGGCGGTGGTGATCACTTAACATCAGACCCACCTGTTCGTTTCCCTCTCATGGCATAAAAAAAGACCCCTTCTTGAGAAGGCAGTATAGGAAAATGGATTTTATAAAACTAAAAAGGAATACTCATTTATGCCAAATTAATCAAACGATGTAGAATATTACCAGTGTCAATTTTTTTTTTTTTTCGAACTGACTATGCTATTGACCTGGCAAGGCCTTTCAGCTTCACCGGACTACTAAGGACAAGCGCTTAGGGCACTCAGCCGATTTTGGGTTTTGGGTAACATACATGGGCTGTTACCGAAAAAAGACGCGTCTGTCCTAGCTAAACTAGACTAAGCTATTCATACATATATACATTTGTGAACCATGCAATGAAAATTGCATGATTCACCAATGAATACGTATATATCGGAATTACCAGTGTCAAATATATGTAAACACCTTCCATTTATATATCTACATCCTTCGCCCGCGACTTTGTCCGCGTGGAATAGTTACAGTTTATGCAGCGGAAGCTCTCAAAAGGAAAAAAATCCCAATTTTGAAACATTCTTTATTCGGGCTCCGCTCCTATTAGTCTTAGCGTGATAATATATAGCCTTCCTCGATAAATGAGCTATCTAAAACTGGAATAATTTTTCAAATCGGGTCGTTAGTTCCTGAGATTAGTGCGTTCAAACAGACAAACTCTTCAGCTTTATATTATTAGTATATATTAAATGAATTTCTAAAATTTTGCGAAGTTTTTTATTTAGCTCCAGACATTGTTTGCAATTTTCTAATATATTTTTTTAAATATTTCACCTAATCACTTACATTCAAATACATCATGATTGTGTCAGCAATCAGAGAAAAAAGTGTGGTAGTACTACAAGATTTCGGCGACGGCAAACAATCTCGGTATGTTTCAACAACTTATATACTATACCCTTGAGCTGGTTGCCCAAACAAAATCGGCTGAGTGCCTTAAGCGCTCGCCTTTGTAGTCCGGTGAAGCTGTTAAGACCTCTGTAGGTCAATAGCGTAGACAGTTCGAAAAAAAGGCAAACATCGTGGTAAAATCATGGTAGAGTATTTTATAAACTTAATATTTTAGATTGGATGTCATTATTTTATTTTTAACATAAACTGAATTACAATAAACTAAACAACGGTAAATTATATATAAATCACGTGAGAGAAAAAAAATAAAACGCAAACACAAATATATCTCCTTTTCTATTATTTCAAATGGGAAATAAATAATTCAGAACAATACCTCTAATTCCTCTAAAAAAGCAATCTCCTCAACGTCCCTCGTATCTTCGTCACATGTTATGATCCTACCGTTTTCACTAACACCGCCAGTTAAATTCACATCTTTAATCTCACTTTCCACTTTGAAATCTTTCAACATATGATAGGCACTATTACTATGTCCGTATTTCACCATAGCCTGCATTATGGACTTCCCTTTATACATTTTTAAAGTATTCGAACCTCCGGGATGATCGCGTAGGAACTTTTTCAAATCGTAAACGCTATCGTCAAATTTGACGGGAAATTCACGAGTCGCGTCCATGGCTTATGTACGAATGTTACGAACTGACGAGAACAGCTGAAGCCGGCCGGCGCGTGTATACAGTAATACTGAATATTACCGAACAACGTTATCAGCCGCCGTGTGATAGAACAGATGTTTTAAACGCATCGGTCTACAATCGGTTCGCACTTCGTGTATCACCTTGACTAACAGTTTAGACTAATTACTGTAAGGTGAGTTAGAACTTATTTCATTTTATTTCCGTATAGTTTTGTTTTAGCTTTTTTTATTATCTCTTACTATTACTATTTTTTTATTGTAGCACGGCAAAATGTCTGCACTTTGCCTGATGGTAAGCACAGTACAATCCAAAAACAATGGCAACCACCGAGTGGCACAGTATCCATCGCCGGTCACCGCTGTTATGCCGGCCTGCAAAAAGCTGAATATGCACAGGCTGATCCCGAAACGCGGCCCGAAGAAGCGAATCACTATGACGGGCTTTTTCGCCATATACATGGTGGTTGCAACCCAATCAGGCTGTAAACCTCTACCACCCCGCTTTCGCCATTGCCTCGTTCGTTATTCAGTAGGGTGCACCACGTGCAGGTGAGGTTGGCTTTGGGTGTCTCAAGTCTTATGATGTTATTCGACAGCCCTTACAGCCCAATATATATATTATATATAAAATTCTCGTGTCACAATGTTAGTAATCATACTCCTCTGAAACGGTTTGACCGATTTTTATGAAATTTTATATGCATATTCAGTAGGTCTGAGAATCGGCTACTATCTATTTTTCATACCCCTAAGTGATAAGGGTTGTCCACCCCCAACATTTATTTTTTGGACATTTTTTTTATTTTATTTTGGTATAATGAGGCATTAAATAATACATACAACCCTTAATTTTCACCCTTCTAACACGAACCCCTATTTTTTAATATTCATTTTAGTGATTAATAATTTTTCATCCCACTCGATAACTGATCAATTATTTTGAAAATTATTTCACTGTTAGAAAGGTATATTAGATTACGTTTTATTTAGGTAAATATATATTATATAGTAAATGGGGCGTGGAGGTGAAGGTCAAAGGAGCAACCCAGTGGATATCGGGAAGACATTTCTTGCCAATATATATATATATAGTATAGTCTCGAGTCACAATTGGACCCGATAAGTTACGCTACAATCGGGTTTTAAGTTTTTTAAGATTTTTAGTGTTTGGAAATAAAATTGGAACCGATAATAACCTATTTGGTGCAGACGAAGTTGTACGGGTCAGCTAGTAATTACATAATATTTATTGTAATTTCTATTTATTTTA
The DNA here is from genome assembly GCA_015888305.1 of Antheraea pernyi. Lineage (NCBI taxonomy): Eukaryota > Metazoa > Arthropoda > Insecta > Lepidoptera > Saturniidae > Antheraea > Antheraea pernyi. The sequence continues at coordinate 496,525 of MU158725.1, read as the reverse complement.
TTTTTAAGATAAAGGATGATTTTACAGCTAAGAAAAGAACAAACATACAGTAATAACATAGATATGGTCATTTAAAAGTTCACCAAGATATAAAATTATGTAATTATAACACATATAATGAGTTGATAGACTTATTAAATATTAGCTGTACCCGCGACTCCGTCCGCGTGGAACGTAAAGTAAAAAAACAGTGAGTAATAAAACCATCTAAATGTATTAAGTCCATTTAATTATCCATTTTACTGTCGTACGTAAGTCGCGTCGTTATCAAAATTACAATAACTTTTGATAGAGTTAACCGGTTTTAATGAATTTTTTTTTTCGAATTGACTACGCTCTTGACCAAGCAAGGTCTTAACCAGTCTTAACAGCTTCACCGGACTACTAAGGCGAGCGCTTAAGGCACTCAGCCGATTTTATTTTGACAACTAGCTCAAGGGTGCGCGGCACACCTCGGCTTTGGCTGTTGCCTGATACATGCAATTCGCGACCTATGTAAGCTAACCTAAGCTAACTATTCATACATATATGAGTTGTTGAAACATATATGTGTACCAAGCATACATACCTCAACAACCCTTATATATATTTCGTATCGGATAATAGGTTTTAATGAAACCAAGACTAAATATTACTCTAGGATATGCGTTATAATTGTCTTGGTGAGATTTTATCGTGAACGCAGCACTTTAGCAGTGATGCGTCTTCAAACAGACAAACAGACAGACAGTCGTTTTTAAAACGATTGAAATGTATTTTATTACCTATTCCAAGACATCTGCAACAACTTTTTTCACAAAAATCTAAAAAACACGAATTTGCGCGTTTGCTGGAGTTGGTAGGTGTACAGACTGGCAAACTTATGTATATAGGGTATAAATATGTAATTTAAAATAGTGATAAATATAAACGCCGAGTTGTGTTGTAAATGAGTACACTAATAATTACAATGTCCCGTCCTGATAATTAAAAAAACCTGGACTAATTATATACCTAAACCATGTTCATGTATTTATTTACTAGTGAAAACCGCATGAAAATCCGTTTAGTAATTTTCTGTCTGTTCGCGATAAACTCAAAAACTACTGAACGGATTTTCATGCAGTTTTCACTAGTAAATAATTTAGGAACCTATATAATTTGTCAAGTTTTTTATTATCAAGGCGGGACAACGTCCGCCTGGCAGGCCAGTATAGTTATAAATTTACATTCTTTAATTTTCGACAAAACTGAACAGTTTACAGGAAACCGTACCTCGCACCATAATTCTTACGTACGACCTATAATAATACACAAGACTAAATACATCGCTGGATTTCGCAGCCTTTCAGTTAAGTGTCACCTGTAGAAAAAATGTTCTCAAATCTCTAAAATAAACAGGAAAGCCTGATATACAAAAACTCAAGTTGCACACTTAACGTCTCACAGCCGGCTCACAAAAATGAGTGCATAATTTTGGGAGTGCATAATTTTGGATTATGCACTCATTTTAAATAGCCTCGCATCACCTGCGTCCTTGTAAAAACAACTTTAAATCATTTGGGTAAGATTGAAATTTCAAAACAATAAGTTTATCGCATAACTATAACCACATATGATTCGAGAGTTTTTGCGGGCGGTTTTGAGCGCTACTTCTATTCGAGACTGTGCGTCTTGGGTTTTTATATCTCAACGAGGGAACCTTTTATATTCCTATGTGGTATATACGCGTATGCATGCAAATGTCGGCAGAAGTAAATAAAAAGTTGAGGCAAACATAAAAACTGCCGACAGAAGTGAAAACTCAAAGCGATACAACTGTGTCCTTTTTTGAAATTGTTTAATTCATTTTATTGTGAATTATTTAAAATTTATAATTTATATATTGAAATTATTAACATTAGCCTGGTTTTCATATCGTTTGGCACACGGAACAATATTTTTTTTTTTTTATATTATAGGAGGCAAACGAACAGACGGGTCATCTGATGGTAAGTGATCACCGCCGTCCATAGACACTAGCAACACCAGGAGAGTTATAAGTGCGTTGCCAGCCTGTGTTTGGGGGGAGGGAGGAGTAGGGGGAAGGGGAAGGGGGGAAGAGAAGATGGGCCTCCTGTGCTCTCACTGACCGAACGAAACGCAGCAATGCAAGCACTGTTACTTAACGTCGGTTTTCTGTGAGAGAGTGGTAGTACCCCGGGCGAGCCGACCCATTCATACTGAAACCAGCAGTAGCTTCAGCGTGGCTCTACCACTTGTCAATTTTTTTTAAATTATATACATTCTTATAAAGTTTATTAATCAATCAAACGTACGATGAGCTGCAAAATATCAATATTTCATGTACTCAGGCCGCTATACTACGCGTCGCTAGTCTTTTTTTTCCCACAGGGGAATATCCTACATGAATACGCCTCGCACTGTCGGGGGACAATGCGAGGGTTATGTGAGACTCCTACTCACTAAAAACCCCTGTACCGCCTTTTGCGCGTAAGTGGACCAGGGTGCGAAATCACGATTTGTATTCTCCGCTGCCCTGGTCGCGCGCTGGAACACCCGAAGATGTTCGTGTCGGGGATCCTCGTCTCGTGGAGAGCGATTCTCTCCAGAGCTTCTTTTAGAAGCTGCGGCTACACCGTGCTTCTCCTCCACGGGTCTTCCTCCTTTGTGGCAGAGAACGCATCAGCATTCACTGCCAGCAGGGAATGTTAGGGAGGCCTCTGATGGTGTAGGCCTCCACCTCTTCTTCTGTGACCAGCTCGCCCACGCCGTACGGCAGGCGCCTCGGCCGCTTTCTCCCGTCCACGTTCCGCTTCTTCCTTGCTGGACATTACGACCTCACAAAAGGCAAGCTCTCTCTCCACCAACCATAGAGTGGACCACGGCTGGTAGAGAGAGGTCACTCCCTATTACAGCGATAAGAGCGCTCCGTTCAGTTGACCAGGCAGGGCATTGCTGTAGGGTGTGTTCTGCGCTATCTTCGTCATTGTTGCAGTGGTGGCAACAAGCCATTGGTTCTCGCCTAGCGATCTGTTGCAGGTACGCGTCGCTAGTCTGACGCAAGTCGCGCAAGCTCAATACGATCGGTCACGTTTACTGGCATGTCATAATGCGTAATTATAAATTTATCTTCTACCAAAAATACCACTCAAAGCGCCTAAAGAAGTTCTCACTTCAAAAACATGAATCAGTCTCGAAACGGTGTGTAATTGTGCGGCGCCTCCGGCTATTTAAACTAAATATATTCCTTAATGCTATGACCTCAAGTAATAATCAAACCTTCGCAAAGTATAATTTCGTCATTTTCTTATTTGTTACGACGCGGCTTAGGTACTATAAGACGGCCTATTGTCGCTCCCCTAATGTGACGTCACCATAACGTGTTACCGTTCGGAGAATAATCCTTATAAACAGCCGTTTCAATTAATATTAACACGAACAGAAATTTCAATTTTATCTAACACTAGCTCTTGCTCTCGGTTTCGCTCGTATTAGTATATACTTTGAATATAAAATACTACCCACGCTCTCTATTTATTAATGTAGCTTTTTGTATGTGACAGAATTTTACAAATCAGTTAAATATTTTTTGACTTTATTCATTGCAAACAAAAAAACTTTTCTCTTTACTGACTGAGGACTGTTTTCTTGTCATTAGTAATATTGAAAAGCAAATACAGCTTTCATTAGAACAGATATATGTGTATAAACCATTGTAGCTCAATGTTAGTACTTGAATACGGCATTGCAGAAATAAGTAGTTATATTTGAAAATAAATTAAATCGAATTTTAGCCGTTCCTAATATTTTATGTTATTTTTCAAGGTTCTCAAATGTCGTACATATAAAATATGAAGATCATAAAAAAGCTAAAAACCTTATGTTCAGCAAAATTTGAACATCGTTCTCGGTGTATCTGGAAAAATTAAACATTAAACATGCTGTATGAACGATTAAAATTGAATTTAACTCATTTTGAAATATTACGACTATAATGTTGTCTAAAGCACAAACTTTCAGTGACATAAGATATAATTGAGTACAGTGTTCAGAATAATTGAAATTGGACAATATTCTACTCTCACGATCAAAAATACATTATTTCTTTTCTATAAAGTCCCTTACTCCATTCATAAAACACTGCACTGATTTCTCAAATAGTTTCCATTATCTGTTAATTTTTATTTTAAACATGGCAACTCAACGAATTATACAAAATCCCGAAAACGCTACAGAGTGTCGTTGTCGTAGCATTAATATTTCATGGAATCATTACATTTTGTTATTCACTACGCTAGACCTGTGCAAATTATATTCAATATAAATGGGTCGCTTACTGACCCAGTAACACAAATTATAACAGATCGATGTGAACATGTAAAAACTACTCAAGTAAAATCGATATAGATTAATAGTAATTAATAGCTATCGATTAATAGGATAGCTATATTGTTAGGGTTCAAGAGAAAAACAATAAATTAATGAATATTTCAATATAAACAAAAATTACACGTACAATAAAATACGTTAGTAGATACAGTTGCCAGAATATAAATATGTATGGCATAACTGAACCGAAACATACAACTCGGATTGTTATAAACAATGTATTGTTAACTCCAATTCCGCCGTTTTTTCAGGCGGAAGCGCAAAGTAGCGTCCACTATAGTATTTAATGATCTTTTTCTCTCGAAATGACTACGATATTAACCCAGTAAGGCCTTAACAGCTTCAGCTGACTACTAAGGCGAGCGCTTAAGGCACTCAACAGTTTTTGGGCAACAAAAGCAACAAAAGTTTTTGGCAACTAGCTCAAGGGTGCTCGTCACACCTCGGTTTAGCTGTTACCTAGTTCACGAAATTTACGACCTAACTGAGCTAACCTAAGCTAAACTACATATTCATACTTATATGAGTTATTGAAACATATATGTGTACCAAGCATACATACCTCAATAACTTTTACATGTATTATTTATTACCTGTTGGATAATTTTTCTAAACTATTTCAGTTCGACAAGGGAAAAAATAAAGCCTTTCCTTCCTTCCGTGTACGTCTGTGGAGGTGATATGTGTAATATAGTTGCAGTGATGTAACATTTTGCGTCACTGTATTCGCGCGAGTAGCGTACTCAAGGGTTCCACGCTGAGGGAACGGACCTAGGCTTGAGTCGCTGCCGAGAGGGGCCTAGTCTGGTGTGCGGGAGCGAAATTTACCCCCAGACCACGGTGACGTGATCTGTGGTTACGCAGGCGTGGGCGTTCACACGCTCTGTTTTAAGAGACAGGCTGGTACTGATCGTTCGCTGCCGTTATTTCATCGAGAGGATCGATAAGAATATGTCACGGACTTCTTTTGTGGCGCGCAGCGTTAGGTATGGTTTCGTAATTCGCGACGGATACCACTAACGGACTGGGATGACCCCCGCCTTTGCAATGTAATTAGTGGTGAGTGATTTTACATAGGCCCAGATAGTCGGCATCTCCAGGTCCCAGTGGAGATCGACTGTCCGGACGTACCATGGGGCACCGGTCACTTTACATAAGACGTGGTCTTGGATAACCTGCAACTTATGGAATTTTTATTTGTGACGTATGTGCGAAAACGGGACAGCTATATGTCAGAACGGGACGGATACACATCTTATACAAAGAGAGCTTGTGTCTGATGGACATCTTACTCTTATGACAAAGCCACGGATGGAGGTGATCCAAAACCATAGAGGCTTTATTTCGTACTATTTCTATATGTGAATTGAAATTTAGATGTCTATCTAATGTAACACCGAGATATTTGATCTATTAGGCCCAAGGGCTATCGGTTCCATATGGCCTGATGGGCTCAAGGTTATTACTACGTTGTAAAGGATCGAAAAGTATAGCGGCACTCTTATCAGGATTAACTTCTATGCGCTATCGACGAAGCCATTCACCGAGTGTGTAAACGGCCTATTCGAGGCGCTTCCTAAGAAAGTCCGACCGCCAGCCTGAAGCGTAAATAAAGGTATCATCAGCATAACAACCTACCTCGACCCCCGGAGACCGAAGTAGGTCACTGGTGAACAGATTGAAGAGCGAGGGTGCGAATATGGAGCCCTGTTGCACACCTGAGCGTATCGGGTGGGGCGGGGATAGTTCACCATCCACTCTGAAGCGGAAAGTCCTATCAGTGAGATAATCGCGGTTAATATGAATTAACATATGAACCTATGAATTAACGGGTACGTGAGATTTACATAATTTTTGGATGAGTCCTCCATGCCAGACCTTATCGAAGGCCTTGGCGACATCGATGAAGACTGCAATTGTGCGTATCGGTTTACGTTTCGGATCGGTATTAAATTTAGAGAAAATGTACTCCGTGAGGCGGTGTACTTGATTCGTACAATTAAGAGTGTTCGGCGCGAAATCCGAACTGCTTAGGTGGTATTAATATTAAATCTGTAATCGAGACCTGGAGATGGTTCAGAAGGAGCTCATATAATTTACCTAATGTACCTAATATACTAATAGGGCGATAGCTAACGGGAAGCGTAGCTTTTTTGTCAGGTTTATGTATTCCTATGACTACGGCCTTTTTCCAGATTGCTGGAAAGTGACCCTGACACATGGCCGCATTGAAGATGCAGACCAGTAGAGCTATGATATGTTACAAAAATGTATATCGATTCGTATTTTCAGATTGGGTAAACAAGTACTAATCATTTTTATAAAGCTTTGTATTGAAAGTACTCCTTATGATTGGTGAGATACTGTCGATCTTCACCGATCAATCATAAGCAAGTGTTATAAATATCTAAATATATCAATTATTATTTATCATATTGGATAAATATTTACTAATCACTTTTATAGAATTTTGTATTTAAAATACTTCTTATGATTGGTCGAGATACTGTCATACTGTCAATTTACAACGACCAATCATAAGCAAGTAAATCAGTGGGGATGAAACTATAAGAGCGCGCATACGGAGGTATGTCGGGCATTCGTTATTCAGGATTGAGTACAAATACATGTGTTATATCGTGTTTATGCTGTTTAAATTAAACAGTGCTGTGATAAATCTAAGTAAAAGTCCCTGCTACTGGTCGATAAACTAATGCAGTTTACAGATATGATCAGGAAGGAGTCTCAGTACCTCGTTCCTGATCCCATCGGGACCTGGTGACTTTCTTTAATCAAATGAACGTATTGTTTAGACTTGCTAATACTATACAAAATTGTAGAATGGTTACTGTACTTGGTGTTAATATATTATACAACATATAAATATAGTCTCCTATATGTACGCGAATGTAATCCACAAAACAAAATACTTTCACTCGACTTGATGTTATTTGAAAAGCAAAATTAAATACTTGTTCTAATGAAAACATATTTACTTTAACAATGTGTTTCTATTTATTATAAGTCTATATAAAAAATAATTTGAAAAAAGTCAGTGTTGAAATTGTGGGTACTAACATTATATTGAAATCTCTGAAATCCAGTAAATTATTAATATTAAATAAGCATCAAACAACAAAAACCCCACTCTAATCGGATTAGTACTTTTTGAGAAAATCGCGGACTGACACATGGGTCGAATACAGAACCTTCCTTTTTGAACTTCGATCAACAATAACTAGATAATGGGTTGGCGCGAAAAATACGTCTCGGTAAATAACAGCTCACTTGAAATGTGAGCTTTTATTTTGTTTAGTTTATTGGAAACACAGCCAATGTAAGCACGTGTCACAACGCCGCAGTGTATTCAAATGATGCAAAAATAATACCCGAAAAAGCAATTTAACGACCGGAGTATCTTACTTTCGTAAATACATGTTGAATAAATTATATTTTAAGCTTTAAATTAACAAATAATATTAAATTTTGAACAAAATTACCGATTTTAAACCTGTGGTTCAAATGTTTGGCCAAGGCTCGTCAACCACGTACAAACACGCACAAGGGGAAATAGTACTTTATTCATTGCGTGTTAAGGTTGAATTCACACTAAATGTTGTTTATGTTGTCTTTTCGTAAGAGACGGGAGTAATTTATTGCTTTGCTCGTTTTATCGTATTAGATAATATTTTGAACATTTGTGACTTTATTACTAGGAGTCATGGTTGTAATTAGGTTGAACTTAAAACTGTTTTAAAACTTTTTTTCCCTCTTTCTTAGTAAACCAACAGCTACATAAGTATATATTTACGCGGACAGCAGTTAGCTTCGATTTTGGACGTGACCCTTAACTAGTTGTTGTTGATCGAAGTTTTTAAAGTCTGTTAAAAGCAAAAATGAATTTAGAAAACTGTTCAATGTCTTCCCACGATTGAATACTGAAATTCTATTCTAAATTAATTATAGTTATATTAAGCCAAAATGCTTTTTCTATGTTACACTCAAATATAATTGTACGAAATTCATTCGTCATCAAATCAATGAAATATTTTTTTTAAACAAAGTAAAATGATGATTGTGCCGTCCGATTTCGGCCATGGCAACCAAATGATACAAGTAGCTCATCTAGTTAACCATCATAAAAAGACCGCCATTTTTTTTTTTTTATGTCATAGGTGGCAAACGAAAAGGTGGGTCACCTGCTGTTAAGTGATCACCACCATCCATGCACACTAACAACCCCAGAGGAGTCGTAAGTGCGTTGCCATCTTTCGGAGGGAAGGGTTAGGGGAGGGAAAAGGAGAGGAGAGAGGAGAGGGGAGGGGAGATGGGTCTCCGGCGCTCTCACTGACCGAACGAAACGCAACAATGCAAGCACTGTTACTTCACGTCGGTTTTCTATGAGGGGGTGGTACTACCCCGGGCGAGCCGACCCATTCATGCTGAAACCAATAATAGTTTCAGCGTGGCTCTACCACCATTACAAATATTTGGGTAATAAAAAATAAACGAATCATAATTTAAACAACATACTAGTGGGTAACGTAATTATATTTACGTTTTAGGGCCAAGTTCAAATCCTTGGTAAAATAGGTATTACAAACTAGACATTGCAAAATAATTAAAGTGTATAATTAAATATCTGTATTGTTTTTTTTTTCACACTGATTACACTATTTCAATGGCCTGCCAGGCTTTTACAGCTTCACTGAATTACAAATTTGTAATATAGTTCAGGTATGATATTCATGTCCTCTAGGTTTAACCTGTTAGGTAAAAAAGCTAACTCTTATCATTCTATAAAGCCTATCTATTAAAGTTTACAAAAACAAAACATAGTACAATAAAAATATTTAAATTAATTTTGAAGTACTAAAAAGTTATTAAGTAAATGTAACATATGTTTAAAACTAAAATTTATGAAGAACAAAATTAATAATAATAATAGTAGTTGAACGAAATATCAGATATAAGCCTCATTTAAATAGTAAAAACTACTTAGGCACTACATTTTTATATACATTCATGTAATAAAGCACAGATTTAGATAAATTTATTTTATTTCATGTTCAATTTCACAAAATCATGAAACTGTTGACAAAATATTTGAAGAAATCGTAAAGTATTTTACAGGTGTAAAATTAAAACTAAAGTTATCACAGTCATTCATTTTTAGAGTCAACATGCAAGCTGATGTGTGTCTGTTTATTTTTTTTAATTCCTCTATTTTTGTTAACAAAGGCTGAGTTGGTTGTTTCAATAATGTCAACAATTCACCAGTGTCAAAAGTCTTAAATGGACACCCACCTTCAGAACAGGCACTCTCAATGCTCTGTATCCTTTGGCAGTTTACAGAACTATAACTTTTTCTACAGCCTTCTAAGCCATACATATGTCTGATTCCATATAAATATTTCTTTTCATCTTTTTCCCAATTGTGACAACAATTGTGACTGCCATTAGGGCTCAATTTATATTCATCTTTCCAAAAACTAATGGCTTCTTGTATAGGCATGCCAATGTCTTTCAAAAATAAACTGTAGTAAAATCTATGGTTGTGTGATAATCTGTGTTTCTTCCGTAAGTTCCTATGTAAATTAAGCATGCAAGGTGGAAAATAATTTGATGCATTGTCAACGTCTCTGCTAAGCAGGACATTTTTATTATTTAAATTTGGAACAAATTCTTTTTTAATCTTCAACAGCAGTTCATGTATCCGTGAGTCACTTTTAATTGGGGCAAAATTTGTTTCAAGTTTGTATTGTAAATTATTTTGAAAGAGTAATATAAGATACTGTTTCCACTTCCCACATGGTATTGAAACTATGCCTTTATTTAACTCCACTTGTCTCTTAGATACAAAAGGAAGACAATGCTTAAAATTTACTTCAATATTATGTACATTGCATTTATTGTCATGAAATGAAGAAAGGTGTTGAACAAGGTCCTTTAGAGATAAATGTTGACAAAGAACCTGCAAGGGATGAATAAATGATGGTGGTGTATTATATTTCTTTGTATTCCTTAGCAATTTTTTGGCAAAAATTCGCATATTATAAGCAGATAAGGACTCTAACCGGCGCTTAAACAGCACAATTTCAGCATTTTTAAAGAATCGTGAAAACTCGATATTTTCATTCAGAACAGATGCTATACATAGCATGAAATGTCCTACGTTATCATATACACTGCCTTCAAACACGTATTCGTTGTACACTGTATGGTCATCTCGTAATATAGCTTTTAAATATTCTAACCTCTTAAGTACAATTATTTCCAATAAATGTACTGGTATATCACCCTTAACTGCAGTTAAATAGAAAAACGACATTATTACACTCCATTGTTTCGTTAATTGTGTACATTACTTTCTTGCCTGTTAAATATTACAGGCACTGTTTATTTATCCATGGTTAATGAATATATTTTAAATAAATGCTCCTCATTTTTATTTATTTATGATTATTTGAAGGTCACTTTATATTATCAATATATAATATCAGTTACCAACTCCTCTCTCCTAAATCCCCTTACAATAAAGAACAACAATTATGACACCGCAGCTGACAGACCAAATGTTAAGTTACTCTAATTTAGGTTTTAATACAATACATTACGACAAAAAACATTAAATTATTATTATTTTAATTTAAAATATTTTTATTCATAATAATATAATGATTAAAATGATTGCAAAATATGGTCAGATATCAGATAATGTCCGTAATATAAATAATAGAGAATAAATAACATTTTATAAAATTCCTTGCTTAGAAGCTGTTAAATGTTTCAAATATCATTTTCATTATCAAAGTAACTATAGAGAATTTAAACCTGTAGCCTGGTGAGAAGGACCGTCCAGTCAATAGCGTAGTCAGTAAAAATAAAAATTTAGAACTTAAATGGCCATAAGTAGATAAAAAATAAAAGAAACTGTAAATATTGTTATATATATTATATATTGTACAATATATTTGGGTCTTGGCAACACCGAAAAAAACGTCAAATTACGCAGTGAAGCTCTGTAGTCTGTGGCGAAGCTATGCTATATTCTGATTAAAATTGAGTGTATTAGGTACATACCTACATTCTATTGCATTTATTTTCGGAAATAGCAATTGAAATCAGTGCACTTAGTCCAGTTGAGTTAATTAAACTCGTTGAAGTCGGATTATAGTATTGCAGTCGTTGTTAATTGGCGACTGTGTGTATTGTTTGAGTGTGCTCGGATGTGCGTTGTTTACTCCGTTATGTACTTATGTTGGAATTTCTTAAATAGAATAGACGTTTTATGTCGGGGCCGCGTATAAAAATAACATTGGAGTGTCGCGTCGCATCGGCAGGGCTGACCCCGCCTGCACTATGGCTCCGGTTATGCCTTCAAAACTAGTTCTTCATATAGCTCTGTTAGTATTGGGTGAGTAAAAATAAAACTTTCAGGCACAAACAATTATATGATTATATGCCGTACACAGTTATATCAAGGTACAACCTGCTCATACATTATCTGACCCAATTTATAAACCAGTTTCATTTAAAATTTGAAAATCTTTTTACCAAAATTAAGGGCTTCTGCGGTTCACTAAATGCAATAAAAGCAGTTTAGAGACATAGTGTCAAGGAAATTGAATCAACAGTTAGAATTTTAGTGGAGCCTTCATAATGTAGTAGTTATAAACTAAATAAACATATTTTATTTTGATATATAAATTAGATTTGTGTGAGGTTTCAGTGAGAATACATATCAAAAGTATTGAAACATGGAAATATATGTGTAAGGAATTGCATTTAGTTAGTTTTACATGTAAATTAGGAAAATGTAACTATACTTATAAGATTTTCACAAGATTTATATATATATATTTATGAATTACTGCCTACTGCAGATTTCGTCAATATTTTTGGCTGATCTGATATATATAGCCTTAAGTATAGGTTTGCATATAGTAGAGGCAAGAGTTTTATACAAAAATTAGGTAAAATGTTATTAATACTTAGTATTGACACTTAATTATCCTTGTGTTGATGTTATCATATACAGTATAACCTCAATAAGTTAAAATTCAAGGAAAACACAGATTATTTTAAGTTATAGATTTTTTTCTTCGAACTGACTACGCTATGGACCCAGCAAGGTCTTAACAGCTTCACCGGGTTTAAGTTTTAGTTTTTAATTTATCAAGGGTTTATGTTACACTCGCACTTTCACCACACACTTACTTTAAGACCAAATCATGATGTTCTCGAAGTTTTCTAACCAGCGAATTGACGAACACTTCAGCTTTTTCCTTCAAGGTCAAGTAAATTAATACTGCTCCAAAATAGGGAATTCAACAATTATTATTTCCGTAGGTCAATACCAATGTACTGGACATTCTATGGGCCGTCGCAGCCATTGGTTCGGAACCCAAGGATCATTTTAGTAGTCTGGTGAAGGTTTTAAGGCCTCGAAAGGCCAATACCAGTTCAAGAAAAAAAATACAGCTGTACTTTCTATTCCAAACTGCGCTGCAACATTTTTCCATTTTTAATCCATAAACATATTAGTGTTGTTAATTTTCGTTTTGAACTCATTTTACTTAACTTTAATCACAACACAGTTTCCTGGCCAGTAATCAACCAAGTAAGCCCTGGCCTAATCACCGCAAATACAGCTTTTAGGGATTTCAAAGAAACCATAGGTGATCCTATACTTATTGTTTGTTTTAACAATTTAATTTGTAAACACATGCAACTAATAAATTTCGAGAAACTTTTTGTTTTGTATATTCATTCGAAATGAGTCATTGGCAGACAATATATGTTACTCAGCTTATCAAAACATTTCTTTAAGTAACTGAGGGCTAACACTGATTTTTTTTTTTTTTTCGAACTGACTACGCTATTGACCAAGCAAGGTCTTAACAGCTTCACCGGACTACATCTAACACTGAAATTGTTAGTTTAAGTACTAGTAATAGTCTCTATAATTACTCTAGTAGTAATCTCTATAAGATTGTCTATGAAATAAGTAATAAAGTTTTTAGTCTCTGTGGCGAAGGGAGCAGATTATTTCTTGAAATTATAGAGGTTTTTTACTATATCGAGATTCTACTGTAATATGATACAATTATGATTCAAGTGAATATTTGCATTTAGTATGAGATAATAGTTTAGCAGGACATAGGAGTGTAACCACGATGTTGCTATTTTCAGTAGACTTTGTAGGTGAAATAAGAGATATGACTCAGATTGATTGGACTTATTGTAAATTCCTATACAACTAAAATGTGAAATTGTATTTATGTGAATTGAGGCTTATAAATATAGAGAAAATAGAAAATTTGCAATGGATTAGAAATAAATGTGAACAGACAATAAAAATGCAAATAATACCTGCATAGCAAAAATAAACATTTATTTATAATGGAGTAACTCCTTCCATACAAATATTATATTTAGAAGTGTCCATTCCACATATTATAACATTTATGATGCATCATCATGCCAACAAAATAATTAAAAATAATAAATATGTATAGAACAAATAACAATAACAAGTAATTGAGAAAAAATAAACTACTGCAAGAGAGTAGTCCGGTGAAGCTGTAAAGACCTTACCAGGTCTATATCATAGTCAGTGCGAGAAAAAAAAACCTCAAGAGATCAGTGGACATGTTCTTTGTGTATGGATGTGGTACTCACACTAAAATACATAGGTGCCAGTGTCCAAGAGAGTGCAAGAAAGTAACAGATGACTGTGCTCCGCCTCTACCGTTTTCTAAGTCCCATTGATCTTTAATCGGTGTTTATTTTAAGATAAATTTATTTAAGTTATAATTTCTGTTTATTTATATTTGTTTATTATATGTATAGTTACTTACATTTTCTACACATATAATAAGAATCAAAATCATATATGTACTTATTAGATTTTTGTAAAAAAAATTGTTGCAGGTATCTTGGAATAAGTATTAAAATAGATTTTAATCACTGCTAGAAAGGGCTGTCTATGTGTCTGTCTGTCTGTTTGTTTGAACACACATCACTACTAAAGTACCAGTATCATATATATTAATATGTGAAGCCTAAACTTTGTATCCCTTTTTAACGGAATTGGGCGAAGGGATGAATGTGAAATTTGGCATAGTTAAAGTTTATATGGAGGAGAAGTGCAGAAAGCTATTTATTTTATATAAAATGCATTAGAAGTACATTAAATTAATTAAAATATGCATTACTCACACTACTGCTTCAATTTTACACAACATATACACACATGTAAATAAAAAAGACATTTTGACATCTGTCAATAAAGGACTTCAAAAAGGTTGTGAAGGAGGTTGCTATGCTCGACTGTATGTATTATTTTACTCTTACGTTCCAATTACCCTTTTTCACTCTACATTCTACAATGACATTATAACATAAGACCCATGATATTATAACATAATAAAATAAATCATAAAGCATATCCTTGAATAATATTTAGTCTTGGTTTCATTAAAATCCATTCACTCTATCAAAAGTTATTGTAATTTTAATGAAGAAGCAACTTAAGTATGACAGAAAAGTAAATAAATAAAATGGACTTAATATATTCAGATGGTTTTGTTACTCACTGTTTTTTACATTAGATTGCAGGACCTATCACAAACATACAGTGCTTTTCGGTTCGTAGTTTTGTCCAATTCGGAATTCCGTGTGGTAGCCTGTGCATTCGGAATCTCGCACGGAAAAATATTTTTCGAATGCATTTCTTTCATCAATTTTTGCACCACAGATTCTCGTTAATTGCGTACAGAACGCCAGTTAGTCAGTTTTTTGGATTGCCTAGTAATTTGGCCATTTATTTATAATATTGACTGTCTGGCAATCTTAAAGTGTTGAGTGGATGTACGTATTTTCTACTTCTTAGCAAGATAGAGCAACAATTCAATCGCAAGTTGCAAATTATCGTCCATCTCTATTAAAATGTAAATCAATATATAAATAAATAAATAAGAAAATAAACGTATGTGTGTGAAATATGTATGGAATCCCGAATCGATATTTCGAATCGAAATCCCAAAATGGAATTCCGTGTGTATGTGGCCACCTTTAAGGTTTCAATTATTTGTAATATTTTATGTAAAAGTTAGGGCTTGCATGTGATAGATTACTAGAAAAAGGAGTAATAAAAATATTAATAATTATTAAATAAATATGTATCTAAGACCAAATGAGGTAATAATAGATTATTAAAAGAAAAAGTAATAAAAATAAAAATTACAAAGTAAATGTGTATAAAACCAGATGAGGTATGTTTTGGTTAAGATGGAGAGATTTCTGTTAAAAAGTTCTAACATTTTAATCAAATCATTACAGTCTTTACATTGTCTTTAAAATTGTAAATAAGTAATAATATGTATAAATTGTTGTATGTAATTATTTATATATTTATAAATAATTGTAATGATTTAATATGGCCTTTATAATATTTTTATAAGCTAAAATGATATTTAAATGATTTAAACATCTACTTCCGGTACCGCTACAATACGTCTGATACGCAACCGGAACATTAACACTAGCGCCACCCTATTAGAGAGTTCGGCCTATAAAAGGCAAGATGTCGTTAATCGAGGATTCATTTTCTATGTCGAAGTTATTGTAGGGCGACGTCACTGATGATATTTATCATTTTAATGGATGTCTTGTAAATGTGACGAAAAGATAAAGATAAACCAGATCGAGTTTCTTGCCGGTTCTTCTCGATGAACTGGGTTGTTTCCGAACCGGTGGTAACTTTAACGTTCAGAAGCCTTCTCAGGCCAAAATAAAATAAATTATATTCGGATTTGATTTTAATTTAATTTTTGATTTCATTTAGATTTATGGTGCTTTAAAAAATTATTTAAAGTCATTTTAAAATTGGTTTCACTTTATCATCCAGATGATGATGATGTTTTTTATATTAAAAACAACAAATAAAATAAAATAATCTAACACACGCAATGTAGTCAAGAGTTTAATATAAAACAAAGGTAAAATATTAATAAATAAAAATCTAATTGGAATTTATTTATCTTCATGTTGTCTCGATATTATACACATAATATAAATGTATATTTATACCTAATTTTGTGTTCTGCATAACTATACTCAATGCAGTCAAATAGTTTGGTGAAGAATGTAAGTTTACCATTTTGTTGATTATTCTAAATTTTTAATTTCATCAACCGCTTATTTTTTTTCCCGAACAGAATACGTTATTGACCTGGCAAAGCCTTAATAACTACCGGACTATGTTCATCGACCAATATTTCATATAGTTTATTAACAAACAGTTTGGCTGTTTTTCAGTTTTCAAACCAATGAGGAATCTACTCAGATGTAATTCCTTTCTTACATAAATTTAATTTTTTTTTTTCTTTTGGTTCTTGATAGATCAATTTATTCAGTCAATAAGTTGTATTCAATATGACTAATTGAACAATATGTACATATGGCAAGTATAAATACATGTATATGACAAGTATGAATATTCTACTGGATTATACACTTATGGAGATATTTAGAGGAACGCGAAAAAGAAAGTAGAATAACAAAAAATATTTACTCAATTTGTACTGGTATATTATATCATTACATAGTATAAAACAAAAACAAAAGTCCTCTGCCACGTATGTCCGTCTATGTGTTCGCGATAAACTCAAAAACGACTGAACGGATTATCATGCTCTTTTCGCCAGTCAATAAAGTGATTCATGAGGAAGGTTTTGGTATATAATTTGCCGAGTTTGTGTAAATTGGTTGAAATACAACGTAAATACGTTAGTTAGGAGTACATTAAGCATTTCGTGCGCATTCATCTATACTTCTATACAAATATTATAAAGACGTAAAGTTTGTGACGTTGTGAGTTTGTGACGTTGTAAGGGGTAATCTCAGGAATTACTAGTCCGATTTGAATAATTTTTTCAATGTTATTTAGCTCATTCATCGAGAATGGTTATAGGCAATATATCATCACGCTAAGGCCAATAGGAGCGGAGCACAGATGAAAAATGTTTCAAAATCGAGATGTTTTTTTTTAGAGCTTCTGCTGTGTTAGCCCAGAATAGTAACTATTACTACGCGGACGAAGTCGTGGGCAGGGGCTATAATCTATATAATAATATTATAAAGAGGTAAAGTTTGTGAGTGTCGTAGGCTATATAACATCACGCCAAGGGCAATAGGAGACGAGCAATAATGAAAAATGTTTTAAAATCTGTGCTTTTTTCCTTTTGAGAGCTTCCGTTGCCTCTTAGCCCAAAATAGCTATTCCACGCGTGAGAAGTCGCGGGCAGAAGCTATTAACTAATTATATTATCTATAATCTATACTAATATTATAAAGAGGTAAAGTTTGTGAGGTTGTAGGGGGTAATATCTGGGGAGTCTGAGAAAAATGGTCGAACGAAAACATTTCTTACGAACGTTGCCTTAATTATGAGATATATATGATTGAGTTCTAGAGAAAAGTTGTAGCTTGATAATGCCTATTACCGCCCAACGAAGTGGGCACGGGTCGGCTAGTCTTTATACATACATAATTCTTCTGTTCGTGTGTATATGACTGAACTCCTATACAATTGGACAATTTTTTTTCTGTGTTCCATTGGATTCGCCAATGGTTTAGTTTCATAATTGAACCCGGTCGGTTGCCCTAAGGTCGGATACTAGGCTTTTATTATCAGGGTGGGACAACTTCCGCAGGGCCCGCTAGTATCTGTATAACTATCCGTAACTAATAAGTTGGCGTGATATATTTATCCAAACCTATTACTTTATGTATAATATATTGGATATGAAAAATCTATAAGTTCTTATTTTCTACATTTCAAGGTTTCCATGCAACAACAAGAGCGGCACCTCCATCTGAAGGAAATCTTCCACCGCGTCCGAAAGAAGGCGGTGTTACCACTCGCTACTGCGAATATTACAATGAATCAACTACGACTTGCGATCCAGCTAACAACACGACGTGCGCCCTCAATACAATTAAGGAAGAATGTCAACCTGTTGAGGCGGATAAAAGCGTCCACTGCATTGTGTTATGGATTTTCGATAACGTAACGAACACGGCATACCCTAAACTGAAAGGGTGCTTTGTCGATACAGTTTCCTGTAAAGACAGATCTTCTAACTGCCGCCTTCACAATACTAAATTGCCGCTTTTACACTGTTGTTGTGAGGGTGATATGTGTAATACAAACCTTACGTTCCCGGGCCTAGAATCAGTCATGCAACAGACAGAACCACCTTTTGAAAAAATACCTGCCTCACCATCACCAACAACAGATGATACACAAACAGTGATCGCATATACTTTGACACCTCTGTTCTTACTTTTTGCAATTCTCATCGGGTGTTACTTCCTATACAGAAAACGAAAGGGAAGTTCATTTGCAGAGCTCGCTAGTGGCGAGGCATCACTATCCAGGCCACCGTCAGCTAGTGCCGGCATGGAAAACGAAATTGGGCATTTAGTCGGCCAGGTAACATTATGTGAAGTGAGAGCTCGTGGGAGATTCGGTGCAGTTTGGAGAGCGAAGATGGGTCAGCGAGATGTTGCAGTGAAGGTATTTCCTTTGCAAGATAAACAGTCGTGGTCAGCTGAGCAGGAGGTGTTTAGGCTTCCTCGTATGGACCATCCAGATATACTACAGTACATTGGCGTCGATAAGAAAGGAGATAATCTACAAGCGGAATATTGGCTCATCACTGCTTATCATGAAAAGGTAAATATTAGCCTATGTCTTGATTTAACCAAACATTAGTGATAGCAGTTTTGCTATAATAAAATATTTATCAGGCTTATGGTGATGTATTAATTTGTAGTAGCTAAATCAGTAAGGATAAATAGTATGTGTTTAATTTTCAATTTTATCTAAATTATCTTTAATTATTGGAATGAAACATTATTTTTTAATTATTCGAAAATTCGATGCTTGAAATTCACGAGCTGCTTAAAACCCAGTAATTTATACAAAATTTTCATCTACAGGGTTCATTATGCGATTATTTAAAAGCTAATACTCTAGCTTGGGCTGATGCGTGGCGCATCGCAACCTGTGTCGCACGTGGACTCGCACATTTACATGAGGAGGGAGGTGGGAAGCCGGCTGTTGCCCATCGCGATTTCAAATCGAAGAATGTCCTTCTGAAAGCAGATTTAAGTGCTTGCATCGCTGATTTTGGTCTCGCGTTGATCTTCGTACCTGCTAGAGGATGTGGCGATGCACACGGCCAAGTTGGAACGCGGCGGTATATGGCACCCGAGGTGCTTGACGGGGCTATTAATTTTACGAAGGATGCATTTTTAAGAATTGATATGTACGCATGCGCGCTGGTTTTGTGGGAGATAGCTTCAAGGTAACTATTATTATATTATATTATTATATTATATAGATATTTTTTAATCGTTCATATACCACGTTTAATTTTTTTAAGATTACCCAGTTTTTATACACCGAGAACGAAGTTCAAATTTTACCGTTCATAAGGGTTTTAGTTTTTTTTTTTATGACACTCATTTATTGCATGTACAAAATATGAAGATCTTCAAAAATAACGTAAAATATTAACGGGGTTAAAATTGTATTTTGCTTATTTTGAAATGTAACAACACATATATTGTATCATTTTTTTGTTCCATTATAAATTATAGGTTCGAATCCTTGCAAATGAACTGTAGCTTTTGGTAAAGGAAAACGTTGTAATGAAACTATAGCATGATAGTAGGGTTTTTTTCTAAACTCGCCTAGCTAGCTACCACCCTCAAGTTAAAAATTTGTCGCCATGCACCTACAGGTGTGTTCTGTTAGATGCACTTGAGAGTAAAGATGAGAATTATTTCCTTTTGTAGCGAAATGCTAATTTTATATCGCGTGTGATAAATGTTACCAGATTACAATCATCGACAAATCGTGAATCGGATTATAACAGGACGACGCGTAATAATAAACGGCCACATACGTAAAACGAAAACAAATGATTCAATAATCAAAAATTGAACAATCAGTGCAAATCATTAAAAAAATATACTTTTTTTTAAGAGTCTTTGTGATATTTCGTTTTTAATGTTTCTGATTTTGAAATTTAGAATATTATTTATAGATGCAACGAAGGTGGGGTTGAACCAACGGCGCAATATCGTCTCCCCTTAGAGGAAGAAGTTGGATCACATCCCAGTCTCGAAGAGATGCAGGAAGCAGTCGTTCAAAGGAAACTGAGACCACACGTCCCTTCGCATTGGCGAAACCATCCAGTAAGTTTACGATTTGTTTATATTTAAATATATAAAAATCCATCCATCAAGATGTTTGTCCACGATGAACTCCGAAAGTACTCAACCGATCTTCATGGAACATTAGAATTTATGTATAATTTGGTTCAACTTAAAACAATAATAATAAATAATTTTTTATTGCAAATTAAATGGTTGTCAATATCGATTATTGTTATTAATTGTAAGTTTCTTCAAGCTCGAACAGATGGCGCTCTAAATTAGTTTGACACAAAACTATAGGACCGACTATTCTTGATATCTCATAGATGGCGCCATGTTATAATTTCGAATGAATTTTTTAACGCTAGTTGGTTTTATGATGCACATGATCTGTTAATCTATTTACCACGTAACCTAGCTTTTTCTGTATCCTAATACTTCATCATAATTTTGATTTATTCTGTAATAACTGTGCCACTGCAACGTGTAGCCGTGTCAGTTATTTTAGTATATATTATAGATTTTTGCTAATTTTTGTGGTATTGTGTCATGTATTTTTAACAACTAATTTATTTATCAGCAAAGATATATTGCAACTCTATTAATATTTACAAAATTTTAATGATCCATGTGGAAGCATACACTAAATTGATCTTCTTATTTAGTACTTTTTATGGGATTTCTGTTACACATAAATACACTTAGCGTATATAAACTAGTACTGAAATTTACAATTTATAATGTGAATTTAAAAATAAAAATTATAAACATAATCCACTATTTTGAGATCTGGGTCTTAAAAAACCTGCCGAGGGGTTAATAAATACAAAATTGTGACAGGGTCTCATCGTGTTTTGTGATACGATGGAAGAGTGCTGGGATCACGACGCAGAGGCACGGCTGTCGGCCTCCTGCGTGCTGGAGCGAGTGGTCCCCCAGCGGCCCGCCAGTGCTGCGGCCGTCACGCCCGCGGCCCGCATCCCCCTCACGCCGGACACGACGCCGCTGCTCATCAACGAGCTGGCCGAGCACCAGCCCTGCTGACGACCGCGACCTCGCACCGCCCTGCAGGAATTGCCCCTCATTCAATTCTAGTACCGTTCACTTTTCACTATACTCTTTACCAAGGGTGCTCAAACTGTTAACTGCTGACGATCCGTCTAAATAATGTTAGGCTACGATCGGTTGACTATGAAAGGCTGCAAGTATGTGTGATGCAGTGTCGTCTAGGTGACTCCCGCTGAAAATGATAAAAGAAACTAAGGGGCTGTTCAAGTATGCAATTTTTTTGTAATTTCTGACCGGGATGGCCCCTGGTCAGCAAAAGTAAGCAATGCTCCTTCTTCTTTAAATTATGGCGTCGTGTGTAGGCAATACGCGATTCCGCCAATGTCATGTGGATACAGAGTGTGCACTGGATCTGTGGCAGATAGTGTCATAACTGAAGGACACCAATTAACAAATGTAATTCGAAAAATAAGATTTTTAATTTGTATTCAGACCGCATTATTGTATGTTTCCTACAAATAGGTAAAGTCAGGTACATATCGATTAAGAAATAGACAATCTCATTAAAGCTTGATTTTGTTAACTTTAATAAATAATGACAAGACATGCAAAATTATGGGTAATTAAATTATTCACTAAAGCTAAGAGACACGTAAGGTTAGTAGAACGGGGAATATAAGGTGGGAGGACATCATAAAGGTAAAATCTGTTTCTCGTACTACTAAAGAATATATGATTTCTTACCAAATGTAAGAATACTAATATAAACGTTTATATAAATAGGTTTAGATCTGTTCTGGTTACATAAATAAATATTGCTGACGTAATTACTAATCAGACCCTGAAAATAAGCAAATCAAGGACCCCAACCTCCCAATCAGTGATTGAATGGTCCCGGTGAGAGGGTTATTCTGACCTAATTATAGATCAATAAAATTCTAGTTATTTATTCAGTACATTTTGTTTTGGTTGCCTGCCTATTAAAACAAAATCTGTGAATAATCGTACATCAGGAAATTTTTCTCGAGATTGACTCAAAAAGCACTAGCGAGTTAGTTTGAGCATCCCTGGTTTATGTCCATACACTTGCTATCCATAATAAATTTATCGATATTAAACCTTCACTATCGGTTAATGTCGTACACACAATGTAACGTTCATAACGATACAATCCCCGAATGTTTTTTATAATATTTATAATTTAATTATTGTGTAAGTCGTGGCACAAAAATTGAGTCACATAACTCGGAAGTATATATCGGTCTCCCGCGTGATAAAAATTAACATAGTTGTTTTAACTGTAATTACAAAATAATTGCTCTTTCAAAGTTCATTGTTAGATAACTGTAAATGTCGTTATATTTTTTTATCGATAGGATAAGTATAAAAACACCTTTTCACTGGAACATGTGACTGAAAAGTTGCGCACATAATTATTTATTTTTATTTTGTATTCTTTATATCGTAATATAAGTACATATATTTTTCGACTATAGAATAAACTAGCCATATTCCACGGTTCCATGAGCACTGTTCTCTATCTTAGGGTATTTTCTGACTTACAATTTGTATGTCGACTGCTCCGCTCCTAAGCGTCGAAGCGTAATGTTATTATAAAAGTAAAAGCGGTACTAGAACTTCTAGCGCGTGGTCAAATAAATACCTAGAAAAGTCTTCAAAGACGAGTTATAAAGAAATCGATTAAAAAAAATATTATAAAGGATAAGTATGTAAGGTCTAGAGTATTCAAAAACCGTAATAATTTGTATACAATTTACCTGCAAAAATGGATATGTTATTTTAAATTTGAATTAATCCGTATTATTCAGAACATCGATAAAATTCACAGTATCGATATGGACACGAGCTTAGGGGCATACCTTTATTTCTGGTGATTATCCTGGTGTATTAGGCTACCCAACCCAGTATTAGAGTATTGGCTCTATTGAATGCAGAATTTATACAGAACAAGCAGACAGACAAGAGAGAATATTAAAATTGCATTGTGCGGAACTCATGTTTAATACTATTGCCAAAAGGCTAATACAGCCGTGGATGAATAAAAAATAATTCTAGATACGTTTAATGTATGTCGATGCATTGAGTTATTTTCTTATTGTTTTTTTTTTCGTGATGTAAAGTATCGTAATTAGTTGTGTATTTATAGACATATCTATTTATATATCAAGCGTGACTCCCAGCAGGTTGGTGTGAGTCTACTCGACTGTATTACGGCCACCATAATAGTCCAGTCACAGTGACTGTTTTTGTCAGATTGAGCGCCGAGCGACATGCATTTCGAGAATGCGTTGTCGACAGTAATTGGATTACCGATCTCTCGTAGATCGCCATTGTTTAAAACAAATAAATTACATGCTTCTTCGTGCATTTATTTATTTCTATTTTAAATATCCAAAGGGTGGCCTAAACTTATTTCCAAATCTCGTATTGTTTAAAGATATCCATCATAGGAGTATTTAATTAAAATCGTAAGTATATATCCCAAGGAATGTTGGTAGAATGACTCCGGTCGTGTAACTTGTCGTTTATTCGTGTACATTCGTGGATTTCTAATTTGGCATCGCTATTTCAAAAACGTAAAGTAACGAATCTAGCTAATTTTTTTACGTATACACAATTAGAAAAAATACGTTTCATAAATTACGGTGTCCTGTTTAGATGTAAAAAATATTCGATAAAATAAGTACGCAAGACAACGAGACAGAAAAAAAAATCGAGCTAGTGAATTTTTTTATTTTGCGTGTCCTATTAATCAATCAAAATGTCAGTTGACAGAATTCAGGGCGATGGGTACTCGAATATTTTCTTCGACTTCTTTCTTTTTTGCATATACGTATATGATCCAAACATACTTTTAATAGTTTGGAATTTTCTTTCGGTGTGACGACGTTTACGCCGCATCATAGCTCGACCAATCCGCACTCCCATTGGTTCAACCTGACGACGTAATGATATTCGAGAGCGCGGATTGGTCAAAACGAGCCGCGAAGAAACGACGTGGCGCAGACATTATCTCTTAGTATGGATGCACAGTTGGATCAAAATTGACAATGATGGAGTCACAAACGTTATAAGGCTTGGTTTTTTTTAAATGAAATCTACATGGTCCGATGACCTTTTCCGATAATTGTGATTTTGGCAGCTACGCAACTAATTTTGTCTTGGAAAAGATTTAGACGATAATACTCGTAATTTTATATCAGTGCGGTTTTACCAACCCATTAAAAATGTATATTTTTTATTTTGCTAGCTTTAATCGGTAGTGTATTTCAAAGAGGTCTATTATGATAGTTAAATCCTTATTTTTTAACAGTTACAGTCGCATGCTTATGATAAAATTATTTTTTACTCATTTGTTTTAATCTCCTGACAATTTAATAAAATGTATATTTTATTTAATAAGGATATGGTATCTTTTGCTGCGTTTTGCAATAATAATAAATTATATTACGTTCATGTATTATTTAACAGTTGATTATAAGGTACCTTTAAATACACTCTAGAACAATTTACTATTTTAAAAACATTCTAATCAATAAAGTGTATTTAAAAGTAATAACATTTTTTTAAAGTGTTATGTGTAATGCTCCATCATTTTTTCAAAAGGAAACATTGTTTAATACTGAATTCCCCTATTAAGTCGGACTAGAAATTGTAAAAAATCTGATACTTTACGTAGTTAATGATATTTTATAGATTTAATAATTTTATTAAACTTCTAAAGTTTTAAAACTTCCAAAATGTTAAATTCAAAAGTACAGTAAATTCTCATTATTCAAATTGTTTAATTCTATACAAGTGCTATTTTTGCAACTGAAGCAATGAATTTAGCATTAATAGATGTAATAAATTATCTCTTTTACACTTTAACTGCCTTTTGAATATAGTACATACATCAAATAAAATGTTATTGAATAAATTTTTTTTCTGATCCATAATTTTTCTAAAATATATGTACAAAAAATAGTAAGTAAATATTTTCGATTTAAAGTGTAAAAGAGAAGTTATAATTTGCTATTGTATTGTATATTTTATTAGCTTACGGTCAATGTTTAAAATTAACTGGCATCATGGATGAATGCCATAGGTAATTTATTGTAAAAAAAAACTAATGACATTTGAAAAAAGATGCGTCATAGATTTCCCGTACAAAGACGAATAAAATTGTCTATGATGGACGTCTTTTTTTAAATGAAGTTAAATCGTAATAAAAATGTACGCACTTTAGTTGGGAGTGGCAATACTATTTACAACAAAATAAAGATATATATATATATATATATATATATATATATAAGCCAAAAAAGGTCTCTTACAATTTTTTTTGTAAAACTCTCCGTTTAAAAGTTTGATTATTTGTGATGATGATATA
Organism: Antheraea pernyi; assembly: GCA_015888305.1. Classification (NCBI taxonomy): domain Eukaryota; kingdom Metazoa; phylum Arthropoda; class Insecta; order Lepidoptera; family Saturniidae; genus Antheraea; species Antheraea pernyi. Next base: position 470,517 of record MU158725.1, on the reverse strand, counting down.
AGAAAAAAGAGATCTGCCTGAAAATAATCAAACTTCCTATTAAAATTAAGAGCTCATACTTGGAGAGAATATTTTTGATATGTTACCAACCTATTTTTCAGAGTATAAGGTTAAAAAGAAATTGGCGATTTCTTTGACCCACCCTAATATGTGCCTATTTTTAATGTTTCAGTAATCACATACGTAATCTTTATCGCGTTTTCATTTTATAATCATATATAATTCTCAGTATTATTCAGGAAAAAAAAATATAATTTTTCTGTAGAGTTTTTGACTTTTTACTATAATAGATGGAAAAATATTGCTAAAGGAAGCATCACGAAATTTTCAATCGATTTTAATTTTGTATTTAAATTCACAGTACGATTCTTTAAAATTAATAAATAAAATCTATCTAGTTTCAAATAAAAACTAAGACTCTTAAATTATCAATATCATCTAATATATATCACTATATACTGAACAGTTTAAATCTCTTGGGGAAAAATAAGCTTGTTAATAAGATGCTTGCAGAAATATATTTATAACTGACTTTTGATAGCGGGTTTATTTACTGTTATTTTATAAGCTGTGTTTTTTTTTGTTGGTGGTTATTGTATATATCATTATATCGTTTAATTTTCATCTTCGATCAACAATAACTAGTTAACGGGTCGGCGCGAAAAATACGTCTCGGTAAATAAGAGCACATATTTCATGTGCCCTTATTTTGTTTAGTTTGTTTGAAACACAGCCAATGTAAGCCCGTTTCACATGCCGCAGTGTATTAAAAGATGCAAAAATAATACCCGAAAAAGCAATTTAACGGCCGGAGTATCTTACTTTCGCTAAATACTTGTTGAATAAATTATATTTTAAGCTTTAAACTAACTAATAATATCAAATTTTGAACAAAATTACCGATTTTAAACCTGTGATACAAATGTTTGGCCTCACCAGACACAAACACGCACAATAACGGGAAAACGTACTTTATTCATTACGTGTTAAGGTTGAATTCCCACTAAATTTTGTTTATGATATCTGTTCTTTAGTGAGGGGAGTAATTTATTACTTTGCTCCTTTTATCGTAAGTATTAGATAATATTTTGAACATTTGTGACTTTATTACAAGGTGTTATGATTGTAATTAGGTTGAACATAAAACAGTTTTAACACTTTTTTTCTCCTTTTCTTAGTAAACAAATAGCTACACATAAGTATATATTTACGCGGACGGCTTTTAGCTTCGATTTGTACGTTTATCTAGTTATTATTGATCGAAGATTTTCATAGTCAAAATCATATTTATGTATCCAGAATACTTTTATCGAGCGTTCCTAAGCAGTATAAGAATTATTTGAGTGATTTCTCGTAACATTTGCACAAATAAAATAAAAAAGTAATTAATTCTTGTAACTTGTCATAAACGATATGTGGTAAAAATTCATTAACAATAACTTTAAACACGTCTAATAAGTTCTTTTATATTTGTGCAACTGTTATATTTTCAGTTGTATTTCTTTAATATATTATCTTTAAATGATGTTTAATGCTTGTGTACCATTTGCATGATATAAACTTATTGTTAGGTTATAAACTTGAAAGTGTTGCCACTCCTACGTACGGGAAAGAATATTATCATTAAAATCTATAATAATAATTATATAATAATATGAAATATCAATAGGGAATCATGTTATATTTCGATTTACCTAACGCAGTGTGCATATCACCACACGTAGATTTAAGTCGAGTTGCCAAATGTAAATACGTAGGAATAAGTTTAGGTTAGGTTTTTTTCTGAATGTCTGTTTTATGTTGCGGACACATTTACATGTTTCTAGTAAAATGTTTACGTCGTTCGTTGAAATGTATTGGTATTAATTTTTAGATTATTTTACTTTTTATATTATTATTATTATAAAATCTTGAGAATTGGCACGGAAAGTTAAATCTGAAATTGGACCAAGATAAAACTCGTGTTCTTAACTTGCTTTAACCTTATTTTTACGGTCAATAATAAGATATTTACTTATATATTTGATTTCAAAATACCCACCTTATTAATATATCCACATTAATGACAGTTATCAATGTATACTTTGCAAAGGTTGTTTTTGCTTGTATACTTTGACTAGGTTGCAATCTCGCCTGCAATTAATACCAAAAACAAAGAACATATTATCAGAAACCCTTTTTTTTATGTGGAGAAATTCTACTTTGGATACTCTCCCAGTGTCAGGGGACAGTGTGAGGTTTATGCCAGACTTTATTATCAGGACCCTATAACGATGGCTTTTATGGGCTTTTAGGGTCGGATTTAAAGGTTGAGAGACACCGAGACAAAAAATAAATGGTGGTCAATATTTTTTTTATATTAACTAATACTTAAGATCAAATACTTTAAGACGTAAACAAACTGATTCGTTCATGTGTATGGATTTTTTATTTACAATGATATTTTTCTTATTAAAATAAATTACCATAAATCATCCTGGCAACACCTCTCCAGTGATCGTGGGGTAAAGTACCCAGTTACCTACGTCTAAATAAGCCCTGGTTGCCTTGGTAAACTTGATACATTGCGATATTTTGATGTAACCATCTCTAAAAATGAATAGATTTTATAAGAAAAATTGTAGAAGCCTACAATTGAGCCGAGGGATCACCGGTTGAATTTCCGGGCATGACCGACTCTTGCTTCATAAGCATTCTATAAAACAAAAGACGAAACAGAAATGGTAAAATAAATATATAAATATGTAACAATAGAAGTTTTTTTTTGTTAATCTTGGTTTAAACATAGCCAGGATTATGTATGGATATAGTTAAAAGTTCTTTTTTAATGAAAGTTTTCATTTTATATGATGTAATCGTTACTATCGTAATACAAGTTATAATTATTTTAGAATTAAATACATTCATTTATTAATATTGATTTATACAAAGCAATACATTTTATAATGGATAACATGTAGAACTTATTCCGCATAACAAACTTACTACCGGTAAATTCGTCCTAAGTGTGTTCGCAACTTTAGTTGTAATTGTCGATATAATTATTGTATAATATTTACCTATGTAGCGGCAGTTTCTAGATTTTTGTAGAGAATAGTGTATTCTATTTAGGCGTTACGTTCTGTTACGTAAGTGACCTGTGTAGTAGGATAAAAATGTCTTAATAGACTTGTATATCATTTTATTTTAAATTAACAAACGTGAACGTCTGTTGAATTATATTTTCTAGACAAAATATACTGTATTTTTAATTAAAATCTAGATTATACCCTATTTCTATTTCCGAACTAAATTTTTGCTCGGATTCGAAGAAATCCGGTCGGCGTGTTTTAAAACATTATTAAAAAATGCATACTCTCGTATTTTGGGTAATTATCATGCTATTTGACAATAATGTATATTATAAATATGTAGCTATGTCTGTAGATTATTTTTTCGGTATTCGGTATTTATATAATGAACGAGACTTTAAAGAACGTTGGTGTTTATTGCCCCAATTTAACTCAAGAACGCCTTGAACTATTTTTATGGAATGTTGTACGCAGTAAGTATATATCAGTCAGAAATTGATAGACTAAAAATTCATCACCTTACCCATCAAGTAGGATCGGCTCAACATGTTTTCTTTTTCCACTCTCGTCTATCAGATGTCATCTCAGTATTCTTTTTTTTATATATCATAGAATGCAAACGAACAGGTGGGTCACCTAATTTTATTTGATCACCATCGTCCATAGACGCTTGTAACACCAGGGGAGTCGCGGGGGGGGGAGTGGGTCTCCGGCGCTCTCATATTAACACCTTTTACACACATCATTTTTCACACAGTCCATCCATACCTTTTTCGGTCTCCCTCTACTCCTATATCCATTCACCATCATACTGAAAACTTTTCTAGCTACATGGTCTTCATCTCTCCTTATGACATGCCCATACCATACCAACCTATTACTCTTCATCTTCTCTGTCACTGGTGCTATTTTCATACCTCCTCTGATATACTCATTCTTTCATCCATTCTAGTTACACCACACATCCACCTTAATATTCGCATCTCTGCCACATGTAATTTTCTCTCATCCGTCTCAGATGCATACAACGTGACTGAATTAATAATGATATAATTGTTTAAGATTTTGTAAAGAAAAAAGATTAAGAAAAAAAAATTACGGTCATGATGAAGTTCCTTGTGGTTTTTCTTCCAATCCGAATGCGATTCGATATCTTGCTTTAACTTGTTGATATTTTCGTTACATAATGAGAGGACCTAGGGAGAGGTCTACATGCCAGTCTCTCTATATTTTATTTTTTCTTTCATATTTTCGATGTAAATAGCGTAAGAAAGGAATCAAAAAGTTTTATTAAAAACTAAATAAATACAACAATTAACTTTTAATTAAAACCACGCGTTCAGCATTGAGATTAAATAACCGATAACGCATGACGCTCGTTTGCTCGAATCTTGTACACACACAGTCATATACAATAGAGAGGGAATGTCAAATAACGCTTTTTCCTTACGTGACGATTTATACCAGTTAACTTCTACCGTAAGCCGCAATAAGGAACTTCGTTCCGATGGAGTTTTATTTAATTCTCAACCGATTTTGATGAAATTTCGTAATTTCGTACAGTACTTTTATTTATTGCAATACAACATGAGAAATATTTCTAATAGTATTTGATATCATTAAAATACGATCATATTTCAATAAAATGACGTGTTTGGAATAATTAGTAAGTATATTAAAAACCATGCAGAAAATTTTAATAAAACCCTAGATAGTAGCTCTTGCCCACGGCTTCGGTCGCATTAGTGTACTCTATGTACTTTTCTGTAACCAGCTGATACTTATATCCAAAAAGGTGAATGCGTAACAATACAAACAAACTCGCATTCGCATTTATAACATTATAGTTAACCTTATTACGTTCTTTATATGAATTAAACAATAACCTAATAGGGTTCATTTAAAATATGTAAAAAAGAGTCTGATAGTGCCTAAAGGCAAAATTGCAATCTATATAAATAAAAATCAATTTCCAAATGTATGTATCACTTCAAAACTGCTGCACATATTTGGTTAACTAATATTTTTGTATTAATAGTCAGAATAGCATGTCTCAAAGAGAATGTTTAGAAAAACGTACGGATAGTGAAAAATTTCGGTAAAAAAATCCCATTTTCATTCGGTACCTGATCACACATTAAAGTGAAGATTTGGTCTCATTTCTTTCTTTAATAACCCGCGCTGGGCAGCTAATTCTAAAATAAAAGATAGCCTACAATTACTCCATACAAAACCTTCTCATGAATCGACTAAACAATTTTCTCGAGAACGAAGTCCACAAGTATGAAATAAAATTAACTATAGTATAAAAACTTCGTTTACAGAAATGACGTCATATCACAGCAGCCAACATTGCGGTATAAAATTTTGAATGCTATATTTCCTTTTAATGCCTTAAGCTATGGTAGTCTAACTGTGGCCCGCGGCCGGTTATTATGCCTGTAGTCCGGTGAAGCTGGTAAGGCTTTGCTAAGCCAATAGCGCGTAGACAGTTCGAAAAAACAGGTATTTCCGGGACCCACGACATAGCAAAAAACTTTAGTAGGTGTAATAACAATAAAACTAGTTTTGTATATGTATTAACTAAATGGGACTACGTGGTATATAAAGTAAAACGAGTAAATGGGAACATGTTTTGTATGTAAGAACTATTAATAAACTATCCTTTTGATGTAGACACGCGGTAGCGTGTCATGCCAAGTTTAAGCTAACAGAAAGACGAGCGGTACTTTGTGTTTATTACACGATCCACTTAGAGCCACTTTTGACTCCCTCATTTCTCAAAAACCATTTCACATATACACGTTAAATTTGGCTGATATATTAAGCGACTTGCAAGAAAGTTTATGCAATTCGCGACCAACTGAGTTAAGCTAAGTTACAGATTCATACGTAGGTATATAAGTTTGTCTTCCTCCTCTTCCTCAGCGTTGCCAAGTCATGCCTCAGAGCAAGGATATACTTTCGGATCTGGATAGGAAGTTCCAAGAAATGGCGCGATCATTGACCATTCAAATGGGAAAAATGATGAATGCGCGCCTAGACGCTTTGAACGACAGGCTCCTTCCGGAGAAGCGGTTAAGGCCTCCTCTAGCTACCGACAAGAGGAATAAACAGGCGCTGGTTAAGGCAGATATCACTTCCGAAGTGATCCATACAAAACCAACTACCTCACAGCAGCCCCAGAATAAGAGAAGGAGAAAAAAGGCCAAGCCTATCAGTAATTCTGCCTCTGCCAATCTCAACGAGAGACCACCGGCACCCAAAGGGGTCTACCATCTCTGACCCCTCAGACCGCAGTCAGGGCCTCTTGAGGGCTTACACCTGTCAGGGGAGCAGACGCAGTGCCAGCCGACAGTCCCTGCTCCCCCACCTAAAAAGGTATATGAAGGCACCATGGGGTTTTAGTCCGTGCAAATCGGACATAACCCATCCTCAGCTGCCCGACGGGATGGGAATCTGTTAGGGATCTCCCCATGTATAAAAAAAAAAGGTATGTAAGTTTGTGAGATATATATATATATATATATATGTATATTATATATATATGTATGTACCAAGCATATATACCGCAATACCTCTTATATGTCGGATAATTTATTTTGTCTGAACTAATTCAGTTCGATAAGGGAAAAATAAAACCCTTTCACTTCCATGCGTGGAGGTGATATGTGGAATGTTGTTGCAGCGATGAAAGATTTTGTGTCACTTTATTCGCACGAGCAGCATACTCAAGGGCTCCACGCTGAGGGAACGGACCTAGGCTTGAGCTGCTGCCGAGGGGGCCTAATCTGGTGGACTAAATTTATCCCCAGACCACGGCGGCGTGATCCGTGGTTACGCTCTGTTTGAAGAGACAGGCTGGTACTGATCGTTCGCTGCCGTTCATCGAGAGGATCGGTAAAAATATTTTGCGAACGTCTTTCGTAACACGGGGCGTTCATAATTTGCAGCGGATACCACTAACGGATTTGCCTTTTGAAAGTATGTGGTAGCTAGTGATTTTACGTACGCCCAGACAGACGGTATTTCCAGGTCCTTATGGCGATTAGCTTTCCGGACGTACCATGAGGCACGTTACCGGTCACTTTACGTAAGAAGCGGTTATGAAGAATCTGCAACTTTCTAAAGCATTGCTCTGGCATGTGTGCGAAAACGGGACAGCTATTTCAGAATGGATCGGATGCAAGTCTTATACAATATAAGCTTGTGTCTGGTGGAATATTTAGTCGTTTCAGCTGGCACATGAATTACTTCAAATTCTGCTACTGCCGTACAAAATATATAAGGCAATCGTATTTTAATATCTAACAAAAAATGTCAATTGATTGGTGTCCTCTACAGATCTATAAATGTATGGCCCGCAATTATACCATATATGGTTCTGTAGTTGTTGGCCAGAAAAACTGATCACTGTTCTTAAACATTGATAAGTCAAGAACCAAAATGGACGCTGAAAAGGAAAAAATAAAATAACCAATATAAAAAGTCCGTTTTTTATTTAACATTATTGCTGTTATCTTTTCACAATTTTGAAACTGTTCACTGTACAATGCGGCATTCTCGATGTTAAGGAGGGCGCAGAGAGGGTAAATCAGTTCTCACAAAACATCGCAAATACATGTCTTTACTTTAAATTTCACTATTCTTATATACACCATTGTACTGGCAACATTGTTGTGAGAACGTCACTATTTAGAGTGTTGCCATAAAATCCGTTATCTCACTCATACCTAACATTCTCCTAATTATTACATGAAAACTTATTTTATAATAATAAAACAGGCTGATCTCATTTTCTATTTTACTCGGTAAATAATGAAATCATAATGTCCTTGTCTGAAATAATCATAGACCAGTACATGTACTGAAGAATTTTGACTTTCAGATTTTGATTCGAAAGGCGTTAAACCTTAAATCTATTTGCATACACATCCTGGTTAAAATTACCCGAAAGGCGGGAATTTAGCTAATATACAAACTGTCCGATAAATTTCACCTACAAAAATATCGTAGGTGTCGCAATAGGCGATGGAACTTTATATTAGATCTTGTATTGGTATTTAATACAAGTCCCAGGATTAGGTCAAACAACTTAAAAAGCGAGTGAGAAACGTATTAACCGTCAAGGACCCGAGAAAGAATTCATCGATACCGTCAGTGTTACCAGATAAAAAATTCAAAAACAACTAATATATTGAAAATTACAATTAAACATAGAATCCTTATTCGTGTATTTGAAAAAAAAAATATTTTTTCCCTCTACTTTGTACTTTTCTAAGCGTGTAGTAGTGTGGTAAATTTGAATTTTCAAGTGATTTAATTATACATTCTGGCAACACCGGTGAACGTTGATGGTGAGAAGGGCACGAGACGCTGAGGCGAGGTGGGGGAGGGGATCGGCTAGGAGCGGGACGAAGTGGGGGAGGTGGAGACGGTCGGGGAGGAGGGGGGGTCGCTGCCCGCGTCGGGGTCTGCGGCGCGGGAGGCGGACGCGCGGAGACATTCGTCGTGCGCTTTATACTCTATGGGGACCGTCAAGGGCAGCTGCAGGATGCGGCGGAGAGCGTCGCGCACGCGGCCCGCCGCTGCCGTGTCCGCCGCCGTTTTGTGCCAAACCGCCAGGTGATCGTCCTACGCACAAGTCACACACAACTTTAAACCAGTTCCTCATGTTTCCCACTTGCCGTGAATTTCAATCATTTGGATATAGTTTCTGACGAGATCTTTGGATGTAAATCTGGAACATGACATGTATAAAAGTGACTGCGGTAGGCGTTGTACCTGATATATTATGGTGATGACTGTCCAGTCAGATAAAAAGTATCAGGTCATGTATACATCTAGGCTTTTCTGACATATACCTATGAGTTTCTATTGACCAATATAAAAAAGGAATCCTTTGGTACTTCCTCATTCTACTTACCTGGAAGCGCACAGAGAGTACTACGCCGCAGAGCTCTGAGCCCACCATGAACTGTTCGCCTAGCATTGCCATGCAGAGATCTTCCCATGCTCGGCAAGTCTGACTTTTACGTAACCTCACCACCTGCAACAAGGATTTATAGACTAGACTGACTCAAAACTTTAATTCCCATTGGTTTATTACCATGTGGCAAAATATGTATAGGTATGGTTAGAGAAATGCGAAAACTTTACAGTTACCTGAATGACTATAAAGTATATAACACAGGGAAATATAGGAAAACTAACTATCAACTTGAAATTTTTTTTACAATAGAATGGTAATACTTTTACAAATAACATTTGTTTGTCGAAATTTGTTAAAACTTTAACAATGACCTTGTCAGTTAATTGAAATTATTAGGATTGTTACCTACTTTCAATCCTACAATGAAACTCAGTCCTTTCATTTCAAAATGACCCAAATCCGATTTTGGCCATTCATAAGATTTCAAGTTTTTTTTATAGATTGTCAGATTTTAGACATGAATAACAACATAAAATAAAACGAATTAACTTATGACAAAGGCAAAATTTGGAATTTGTTCACGGTGAACATAGAGAAAAATATTTTAAAAATTCAAGATCTCACATGTGCAATTAAAATAGGATTTGGAAAATTTTGAAATATAGCAAATGAAATGAACTTCTGCTTAAGTAAAATATTGTAACAAACGTTACAAAAGATTTTTTGTCACATGACACAAATCAAAATACAAGATTCTGTCATCAGTTCATTTATACTAATATTATAAAGAGGTAAAGTAGGTAGGATGTAATTTCATAAATTACTGGTCCGATTTGAAAAATTCTTTCAGTGTTATATAGTTCATTTATCGGGAAAGGTTATAGGCTATGTATCATCACGCAAAGACCCATAGGAGCGGAGCAGCAATGAGTAATGTTGCAAAATCGGGATATTTTTTCCTTTTCCGAGCTTCCGCTGCATCTTAGCACAAAATAACTATTCCACGCGTACGAAGTCGCGGGCAGAAGCTGTTAACTAATTATATTATCTATACTAATATTATAAAGAGGTAAAATTTGTGAGGTTGTAGGGGGTAATATCTAGGGAGTCGAGAAAAAATGGTCGAACGAAGACGTTTCTTACGAATGCTGCCTTAACGATGAGAGATATATGATTGAGTTCTAGAGAAAAGTTGTAGCTTGATAATGCCTATTACCGCCCAACGAAGTGGGCACGGGTCAGCTAGTAATATTGTAAACAGGTAAAGTTTGTGAGTGTGTGACATTGTAGGATGTAATCTCATAAATTACTGGTCCGATTGGAAAAATTCTTTCAGTGTTATATAGCTCATTTACCAAGGAAAGTTATAGGCTCTATATCACCACGCTAAGACCAATAGGAGCGGAGCATCAATGAACAATGTTTCGAAATCGGAGTTCGTTTTTCCTCTTGAGAGCTTCCGCTACGTGTTGGCGTTAGCCCAAATTAGCTATTCCACGCGGACGAAGTCACGGGCAGTGGCTAGTTTGAAACAAACAATGAATTATAATAAGAGATATTGATGCTAAACCGATTTATTCCTAGAAGGTTGTAATCACAATGAACTAGCTTTTGCTTCTATTGATGTAGATTTAGTTGATTTGTATGGAATAAAAAGGTACCCTTTGATGAAATGTCCTTTTGGATGAATGAAATGTGTATCCAAAATTTTATGATGAGTAGTTCAGTTGTGTTCAGTGGTGTGAGAACAGAACAAACACTTTCACATTTAACGTTAGTAAATATAGAAGAATAGACTAGGATCTAGTCTAGATACAGTCTAGTACCTATATCTGCTGTTTATCAATCAAATTTCTTTTCTTCTTTTTTTTTGGTTAATAGCTATAACAGTTTTAGCGCTATCAACAAAAAAAAATGGAAATAGTTTTTTAATGCCATCAATGTATAAAAGTAATTATTTATAAAACTCTATTCCTAATGACACCTTCAATCTACAATATCTATATAACAATCAATACAGAATAATATAATCTATACTAATATATAAAGCTGAAGAGTTTGTTTGTTTGGTTGAACATGATGATCTCAGGAATTACGGGTTCGATTTGAAAAATTATTTCGGTGTTAGATAGCTCATTTATCGAGGAAGGCTATATATCATCACGCTAACACCAATAAGAGCGGAGCACCAATAAAGAATGTTTCAAAATCGGGCTGTTCTTTTCCTTTTAGCTGTGTGTTAACGTTAGTATTATATATGTTGCCATGGTAACGTGGTAACTTTCTATCGTAAACATTTTAAAAGTTTATTTTGTGTTTCTGTTCAAAATGTTTATTCTACGTTTGTTTTGTTTCCAATTTTTATTTGCAATCTATTACGTATTATAAAAATAAAGTGTGTATATGTGAAATTAAAATAACAACTTTTTGGTGAATGGATATGGCTACAAATAACAAAAACAATTATCTTTTATATCCCGTCGGTATTCTTATATTATTATATTTTCTGTTTGTTTGTTCGTTCCGGGTAATCTCCAATCTATTTTATTTATTCTATTTTAACGGGAATTTAACTTTAATTATACTGGTACTTTATTTAAATTATAGCGGTTGACATATTCTAATTTATTTGTTCGCAGCTTCGTCCGCATTGCTCTTTCCGAAATGGTTGAACCGATTTTCACGGGGTGATCACTGGTAGATAGCAGACCTCATAAATAGTAATTTAGGTTTTTTATTCTCCTTCGGCCGCAGTGGAATATCCGCAATGCGTAAACTGATTTTCACGGGACTTTCACTGGCAGATAACTCAATATAAGAAGTAACTTAGACTATTTTATTTTGTTAGCCAAGACTTCGTAGTAGTGATGACCTGTGAATTGGTCCGTATGAAATTAATCTATATGTTGTTTACTGTAAACCAACGTATGAGACGTGCGCTGTACTGGACTATAAGAATAAATATACCTAATTGAAAATCATATATATGTATGTAATTTGATTTATATTATCTTTTTGGTCAATTTGGCGACTATTTTGTTTTATTTACTGCGTTTGCGTCTACATAACTCAGTGATTATAGCAACGTATAAGAATAACACAATTATAATCGACAATATGGGCATAATATATCTATATAACAAAAGATTTAACACTTATTGTTCGATAATGTATAGCTTAACATGTTCATTACTTTCTTAGTGTTAGTGAGCACTGAGGGTGGTATATAGTAGGCTAAAGTTCCAGGTATGTTGCTGATCATAAATCCCATCCTATTCGATATACTATTAGTATTCACATATATAATCTACGCGTTACATGTTACAGTATACGGCGTTGGTGTAGTAGTCACAAATATTTTTGAAAAAGTATTTCTGTAATGTACACACCTACTTACAATTTTACAGTTCTTTAATACATTTAAAAAAAACGAGTGCGGAGTCGCGGGCTACAGCTAGTAAATTATATAAATACTAGCGGACCAGCTAGACGTTGACTTGCCTTGATAATAAAAAAAGTCCTAAAATTCAACCGCAGTGCCACCTACTCTGTCCAATTGTGAATCTAAACTATTCTCGGATCCACTGCAATAGTTACACAGAATTTCATTAAAATTGGTCGAGCCGTTTAGGTAGATTTTAGTGACATACACGCATACAAAAGAAATTTATATACAAAGATAATGTGAAGGGAAAACAATTTATTAATTTCCATTATCAACCACTCCACTGGACTAAGTAACATTCATAATTGCATATTCAATTTTTTCAATGCGTTCATGATTGTCATACTTGGTGATAGATGACATCAAAGGTAATGAAGTGAAGCTTCAGCTTATAAGTACAGTAGAACCTCGATAAGGTAAAAACCTCTATAACTTCAAAAAATAATCTGTTCCCTTCCCCTCAGACCCTAAAACTTTTATTACTTAAAATACATAACCTTTGTAATTTAAACTAATAATTTCAGTATTAGCCCTCACTTACTTCTGGAAATTTATTGATTGTATGTGTTTACATATTAAATTGTTAACACAAACAATAAGTATACGATCACCTATTGTTTCTTTGAAATACCTAAAAACTATAATTGCGGTGGTTAGGACAAGGCTTACTTAGATGAATAGCTGTTGATCACAGTCCAGGAAACTGCTGTATGATAAAGGTTACATAAGTAACATGAGTTCAAAACGAAAATAAACAACACTAACATACGCTGATAAATTAAAAACAGTGAAAAGTGGATTACAAAAGAAAGATGTTGAGACTCAGTTTGGAGTACACGAAAGTACATTATCAGTTATAATCTAAAAAGATGGAGAACTCTTGAAGAAACGAGATTCTGGAGAGTATAAAAGACGAAAAATTGCTGAATTCCCTATTTTGGTTCTATGGTTATTTACTTGGTTCAAACAGCGTCCAAACCAAAACCTCAGTGTTACACGCCTATAGTTGAAGAAAAATCTGAAGAGTTCGCCAATTCGCTGAAAATCCATAATTTAAAGCTAGCAATGGCTGGTTAGAAAACTTCGAGAAACGGCACGATTTGGCCTTCAAGAAAGTGTGCGGCGAAAGTGCAATTGTAACATAAACCCTTGATAAGTTAAAAACTCTATAACTTAAAATATTTTGTTTTCCTTGGATTTTAACTTATCGAGGTTCTACTGTATATACTTTTCGCACATTTTTACTAAACAGCTTAAGTTAAAATCCATACGTGCCACTGACAGTTTTATTTCTAAGCATAGATTTTATGATCAACTCTTTTTAATCCTGATGATAACACTGTAGCTAACGGTAAGTTTACTTCCCCTTATCTGCGCATGCATACTACCGCTTACCCCACTTCATACATGGCTGAAAGTGTAATGGTCATAAAATTCGTAATGTCTTAAAACTCTAATAACTTAATATTAATTGAAGATATCGTGACAATTTCTTTTAGAAAAGGGCACACTTGTGCTCACTCTTAAGTAATAAAACTAAAAAAAAATAATATTATAATCTATCATATACTTTTCTCATGATGCCTACAAACAGACCACTATCATCGTCTGTATTATCACATTATATTGATCGAACATTAGTATAAAAGACAATAATTAACGAGACATTACCCATTTACCGCCATTAATATTAGCAGGGTCCTCCCACATAGGCTTGATGCCCAACTTGAAGAGGTGGAGGTCGGAGAGTGGCGGCAGTTCTGATGGAAATACCATGTGTGTGTATAGTCCCCACCACTGTTCCACGGACGCCACCCGACCCACCAGACGTAACGCCTGCAATGTTGATTAAATAGGGTACATAAGAGTTTGAAGTTTAGTTTTAGTTTTCTGTCAACAAACTAATTTGAAGCGCCATCTATTTGAGACTGTTGAAACTTAAAACTAATAACAATCATTCACATTGACCTTAGTTTCATATACAATTAAAAGGTATTAAGGACATTAATTGAAATATAAATTATCCTATCTCTTAAGTTGAACCAAATTATAACTTTCATGAAGATTGGTTGAGTAGTTTCGGAATTCATTGTGAAATAACATCATGACATTGGATTTTTATATATTTAGAATATTCATAAGGATTGTTAAGTAATTGTTCTTCTTGCTTCTCTTTATTATGTAACATTTGCAATTAACAGTTATGGCAACAGATAGATTTCTTTTAAAGGTCAGATGTCAATCCTTTCTCCTACTACTTAGTAGGTGTATATGTCTTAATTTTTTCTTACTTTTATATAATCAACAAATCTGCTTTATTGCCTATTTATTGTCCATCATTTATTGAAAAATTAATTATAAAATTATTTTTCTTAATAAGGGGGATTTAATGCTTTTGTAAAAATAATTATAAAACTATTAACAACTTCTTTAATTTTATTTCAACTTATATTTTTTACTTGGGAATTGATCATTTGATGATTCATTTGATTAAGTTTTCAAATCGAAGTTTTTATTTAATTTTATTATGTTTAAACATTTTAAATATAAACTGATCTGACAAGGGTATCAACATAGTTTTCAGAATTAGTTGAGGTAATTGGTAGAGGTAGTAGTTGAGTGGGCCATAATGCTCACAAAATGGACGCCTAATGGGGTTGAAAAGATATCAAGTAAACCAATAACATAGTAAAGTATGTGGGGAAACTACTGGATACAAGCATTACAAGACTGCATGTGATACACTTGTGTGGACGTCTTTTGGCTGAATGGATATAATTAATTAAAAAATTATACCAACAAAATTTTGAAATGATTTAATTAATTAAAATGCCTCAATTCTAAAACAAGGGAATGTATTTTTTACCTTCTTTAAATGAATGAAACTATTATTTATCTTACACATTGTAAATCTCTAAAATATGTAACTTTATATTTATACATAGATTTATTAATAATTTATTTAATAAAACTATATCTTTCCAAAATCTGTCAAGGACACCAGATTTGCAATTTCCATTTTAGTGACATTTTTGAGAAGTATTTTAACTTCTGTGTCAGATATTTGTATCTCATATTAAACTAGATGGTTTTAAGAAATGGTCGAAGTCATTGACAATAAATATAGTAATGTTTAGAACCTAAGTCCGATATATAGTCACACAGTATTACATACAAAATAAAATTATCAATAACATTGTCAATAAACGCACAGCCACAGATAAACTTGTATTTACTTACTCTTATGTTTAAGAATATTGAGTATGAAAATCATTTGCTTTTTGCAAGACTATAATAACATTTACTATTGATAATAACTATAAATGCCCCAGTTTGATTTCATGGGTAATTATCATCATTCTTTTTTATAATTTCTGGCTGCAATTCTATTCTCAATTCCAACTTGAGTTTAGAATATTTATCATATTTTAATTTCTCAATTAGTCTATTTTCTCATGAAATAAGTGTCGCTAAATTCCAAATTTCAGGTGGAATCAATGTAGATAAAGTATATGTACTTGTTTTTTGATAAATGCTAAGTATGTTTTTTATATTTGGTATGTAATCATTCTAATATTGCAATGTCGCTATTATTAGCAGGACAGTGTCACCACAATGACCAGTTTTGTACTGATTGCACCCAAAGCCTTCTTGCAACTTTTATCAGGTCATCTTTGTAGTAAGTCTTACAGTGAGTTAGTGATGATCCACTTGAAAACTCTTTGGCTCTTAAGAAATATTTCCTATCAATAGCTACTTAATATATATAAATTCTGAGGGTTTATTGATGACTTGTTTCTTCTTGATCTCCTCATTTTTGTTTCCATCATGTAATATGTATATGTATAAAAGGTAAGAGCACAATCCTTTGAGTGACTTCGCACTTTCTTATGAAGACCAGTATTAGCAAATATTCGCTCAATATACAAATGAGTGAATCGTCAGATAATTAACTTGAAATAGTAAAAACATTAGAAAAATCAATTAAGTATGAACCAAGAGCTACCAGTTTATTTCTCTGATTAAAAACAGTGTACCACTTTAACTTGTATGAAATACAACTAATAAAACTAAAATAGGACTTTATCTGTATTAGAATACAAATGCGTACCACACACCTTGCCTCACTTTGTCATGTCAAAATAATGCATATATGTGAAGGCATAGTACTCAAAAAATTTTAGTCTCTTAAATGTTCAATAGCTTAAATTAAATGAAGACATTGTAATTTTTTTTAGATAAGGCCCAAATAGCTAAGAAGTGAAACTAAAAAGGTAGTCCGGTGAAGCTGTTAAGACCTCGCTTGGTCAATAGCGTAGTCAGTACGAAAAAAAAAAAAGAAAAAAATTGATAGAAAACTAAGCAGTAAGTTTTGTGTGAAGTGCATGCAATGGCAAACCTCTATCATTTTAAATAACTGCTTAATAGACATTACATATTACAAGTTATTTAAACTATCATAGATATATTGGTCATCTTAAGTAAAATCTCATGCGAAACATGTAAGAATACATGCTAATTATGCATGTATATTGAAGGATGCAGAATGGCTGTAACATGTTGAACATCTTAAATCACATTGTTATTTAACATCAGATAAGTTTGTGGTTAAATGCTAAAGCCAAAAAATTTTTTTTTTTAAACAGACACCATATTTAATAAAAGTATCAAATTACCTCCAACTGACTCCATTATAATTATATATTGATATTTAAAGTAAAGCTGAGTGAAATAATAAATTTATACGGATAAGCACAATATATATCATAAGGAACGGATTGCTTTCGGGTTATCCGGGATCCATTTAATTTACTCAGGTCGCTCATAGTTTTTCTGATGGGCATGAAATTTTAAATAATTGAAAGAAAAATAAAATCGGGTGGTCAAACAACAAAGATCCGGCAGGCGGCAGGTTGAGAATCACTGCGCTAGACAGAATGCTGTTTAAAATACTGTTAACTTCATTATTGTCTCTAGGTACACCAAAGTCCAAAATAATAGACACCCTAAAGCTGAAAGCTAAATAGTTAGTGCAATGTAAAAGATTGATAGAAGTTTTGAAAATGGGATATACGATTCTGTCTATTCTAATGAAAGATTGAAGGATACAGGGCACAGGTTTAGATCTTTAGTTTCACATATGACCTATTACAAACAATACAAATTTATAATTGCACAGATATAGAATATAAACAAACTACATAATGAAGCAAATGTAATGATTTCACATTTACAAAATGTACGATGCTTTTCCTAAAAATATAAACAAACTAAATCTGTAAGTTTTGGAAAGTAGAATGTAAATATAGCATACCTGGCCGTAACCAGTGGTGCTAGCGGACAATTCTCGCGAAGGGGGCCGTCGCGAGAACCACATCCAGTAACAATATTCCAACTTGTGCTCGTGCGGTGGCACAGGTGGTGCGAGTTCCTCATAGTTCCTATCATCATCATCGTCTTCATTGTTACCATTGTTTGGCACGTTAACTGCCCCACCCTCACCAGATCGTCGATCAGGCACGTTTAAATTGTAGAATTTGCACATTTTCCTTTCAGTCATGTTATTTCAAATACATTAGCATGTTTCACCAACGGCCTAACCTAGGACACGTTGTACTTTTAGATTTATCAGACTATTCGATAAACGCAAACTATAAATCTTTTATAACACTAAACAATTTAATTTACAATTGCCTAAATGTTATTCAATTATATTTATCATTAAAATATTATTAATCAGCCTATTCCCTCTTTTTCTGTGTATAACCTTTTTCTTTCCGTCATCAAAATTCAAATCTGTCATTTGACAGCATGGGGTGGGCAGTGTTGCTAGAACAATTTTATCCAATTTATAATGTAAAACAATTCTGAAATTTCTTTAAATTTATAATTATGATCTTAATTCACACATTTCAAGTAGATGACATCATGGTGGCATACTTTACATACCTATCTACCTATTCTCATAAATCGTGTATCGTAATCGTAATCGACGTAGTTTTTAATATAGCCATTTGCACGTTTATATAGTAATTATGTAATGTTTTTATTTTTAATTATGTGGCTTTATTTTGATTTATATGGTATATTCTTCACCAGAGGTCTTTATAATAGACATTTGACAAAAAAATGAAAAGTATAAACAAAAGTACATATTTATTCATATATATTGGCTTTCATTTCGATAAACTGTATTATTCCATATTTCATTGCTATCAATATGTGTTGTGAATCAATGCAATGGAAATATTAAAGTAAGCCAGCCATCATTTCATATCAACGTTAAAAGTAAGTTTTTTCGAAACCAGATGTTAAATGACGACGGTCTTTGCAAATATTGATGAGGCTTATTTTTAATCGCTATCACTCCGTAATACGTACTCCAAGTTTTATTATCACCCTCTCTGAGTCTTTCTAGGCTCCTACATATTTCATCAAAACATCTTTATAAGTTATTATGTTAATTGTTAGGCTCGTCAAAAAATTTTTTGAATTTTAATCCAACCCTCGGACCTAAAGGATATCCCGCGAAGTTCACTGCAATTTGTTATGATAATAATACGTTTAGAATCACTTTTTGCGAAAAGGTCTAGAAACAAAACTTTATTGTTATTAATTTGTTTCTATTATTATTAATAATATAATCACCAATAAAATCTTATACGTCATAGTGACGATAAGATAAATTGCATCTCATATACTTCAGACAAACAATTAGTTTATTAGTACTTTGCCAATAGAGATATGCCTACTAAAATTTTTAAAGATTTATTTAGCATAGCTAATTAACGTTTTGAACATTTACTTTACAACTGTATTGTAGATGTTGTCCAAAAAGTTGTTGTCCCGATACCGTTAAACTTGTTGAAATCTGAATGTTATAATTATGTCCTTTAAAGATTAATTAAGAGTACTAAATGATTCTATTTTTATTTGATATGGATAAACTAAGAAATTAGTTATCCAGGTCTAAGGTGAATAACGAATAAATTAATAGTTGTACACTTTATCCTTATAACATTAAAAATCTTAATTGATTGTAAAGTTTCATAACATAGTTTCATTTATATAAATATTATTTTTGTAAAATAAGTAAATAGATTATATTTCACGTTGCGCGTATCATTTAACACTTTGTAACTATACAATAAACTATTATAATAGGTACGATTTATATGAATAATTTAGAATGAGTATATACAACTTATCAGTCTTTACGTTAAAATACGATAAGTACAAATTGAGATCTATTGTAAAGAACTACACTCGATTACATTTAAGGCGACATGCTTGCTTTGACGTCCCACTTGTCTCTTTATTCCGTGTATAAACAGACATAATTTCAACGCCAACAAACTACAATTTTAAAGATAACGCTAAGTAGATTGTTTTTATCATATAAGAGACTTCTAATAACAACCATAAATTATGCTCTATCTGAATCACTATCTGAATAGTAATATTTGAAATTAACAAGTATTTAAACGTTTTACGTGTACCCATTTAATTTTTTTTGTGACAACTAGCGATACTGGAAACCTCTTTTATGATATTTTTATTAGTCGTTGGTAATACTGATCAGCTATTAAATGTTGACTTGTCGGCGGGATAAACGAAAATATTTATAGAAAATAATATTTTTGCTGATTATCATCATTTATTTTAAGAGGAAAAAAAAATTGACATCTTTTAAACCCGTTTGTAACTTCAGTGTGTTGGGACGCCTTTTATGTTTGAATATAAATGTTTCTTATTTAGAAATTTAATTTTATGAGTTATACTGGTTATAGAAACTTCATAAATGTCGAAACCAGAATCAATAAGTAAGGGAGGTGTCGATGTTGACTTAAACATTGACTTCATGAGGTCACTGGTGAAACAATACTCAGAACTAGTAAGATTTATCTTGATACTATATACTTATATTATTGTTGCTAAGGTTATGAGAGAATTGTTATTTAGAAAGATTAATCAAATACTTCCAAATATACAATATTTATTTGTTATCACAAATTAGATGGTGTTTACAAAGTATCTTGGGCAGTTATCACACTTCTATATTTCATGATTACTATAATAAAGATAATGTTCTGTATTCAATATTTATAATCAAGTTTATATCATTATTCAGGGACAATGGACCAGCGCCTTCTTTTGGGCCGATGCGGCAGCCGCAGCCGCTGGGGGAGGGCCAGAAGGCGCTAGTGGGGATGATGTTTGGCTATTAGCTAGTGCCATGTTAGCTCGAGGAGAGTTACACAGGGCCTCGCATGCAGTTACCTCGAGAAACTTACATAAGTACTAACCCAAAATATTTTTTATTTAGTGAAAAATGAACTTTATTATTATTTAAAAGTCTATATTTTTTTACATAGTAGTTTATTGCCTATTAATTGGTTGATGTATTTCTAACTATATATGCTTACACAAGAATACTTTTCTGTTCAAGAAACATAAATAACTACTGCAGCAAGAATATGTTTTGAGAAAAACTAATATTTGAGTAGTATGCAAAACATAGGTTTTCACAGTTGTTATTAAGTTTATTAATTAACTTCTCTTTATAAAGGTCTTGATGCCCCATTTCTTTATGTTATTGATGTATCTTTGTTAAGAATGGTAGTAAATACAACAGCCTGTGCTTATCGATAAAATTCAGGTTTTATGAATGAGGAAAACTGCCACTGTAAGGAAAAGAAGTACATTTAACTAAAACACAAAACATAGAAAGATATCAATCGGTAACTAGCCTTTAGGAGAATATGAGTAGTTCATTTTTAGATACAGTATCATTCGAGATCAAAAGCTGACAGGCATACAAGAAGGTATTATTAGATTTCCTTGCTTCTGAATATAGATAATCATTCAATATTGTCAAAAAATAGCATGTGTACTAGTATGTTGATTATTTACCAATTTGGCATTTTTGACTCTGGCATTGTTCAAATTGTTAGTTTATAGTCTAAAAATAATTAAGCCATAAAAAACTGATGTCCTTAACCTGCCTAATTGATATATTTTTCCCATTCATATACATGGGGTTTTTTCACTCTTTTGAAATTAATTTTTATCTTGCTTGATTTAATAACTTACCAAATATTATTAATTGTCCATCTACCTTGGAATGGTGAAATTTTGATATGGCTGTCAAAAATTGTTATTTGTATATTTTCTAAGGTCAAAATTAACTTATACCATTTTTTCTAATTCTGACCATATCAAAATATGCAAATTAAATTTTTGTCAGCCCTATCTAAATGTCTCCATCCCAGGGGATCACAATAGATATATATGTATATTTTGATAAGGTCAAAGTTTATTTGTACCATTTTTTATAATTTTTTTATAATTTTTTTATAATTTCCATATCAAAATATACAAATGAATTAATATGTGTTGTTTGTTTGTATAGGAGACACCTACTTTGCCTGGGTGTTGCAATGCGGGCACATCTTGCTGCACGTGAACCCGAAACTGTGCTCACTCTTATGGAGGAGTGTGATCAAATGCTGCTAGAACCAAAGCACACTGACCAAACTCACAATGTAAGCTGTTTCTTCTCCTGTATATTAATTTTGTTTGCTAAATCTAAGTAAAATACATAAAGCTTAGTAACATTATATGTATGTAATGAAATTATAACTAAAGATACCTGATATTTTGACAAAATAAATGGCATGATAATGCACACATAAGTATAGTAATATTGTAACCCCACAGTGTCTTAGATAAAATGTGGAAGTACAATTGCATATTCTCAATATCGGCGGTGAAAAAGAAATAGTTATATGTTGTTTAGATATGGGCAGATTAAGATTAAGTCATCAGAAATAAGCTAACTAGCCAAGTTTTATCAAAACACTGCCGAAGTGTGTATGACATATTTATACAGTTATAATATCATTCTGTGCATGTATATACTAAGTTCAGACATTGCATTAAATGAATAATTATGACTGTACTCACTTTATTGGAGTTTAACTTTAAACTTCGTTGAATTATTCTAATTGGAGATACTATGGAAGGTGAATATAAATAAAACCGAATTCTCGGTACTGGTAGCAATCAGTAATATTTTTTTTGTAACTGACTAGCCTGTATTTGCCTGACGGGCCTTCACAGCTTCACAGAACGCTTAGGGTGCTAGGCCGAATCTTGGCTGTGGCTGTTGCCTTGGATATAATGTGAATCGAACTAAAGCTAACCATCTGAGCTAAGCTAACCATACATGAATACTTTGATAAGATAGATATGCATACCTTCACACTTGTCGCATTAAAACGTACATGTATATAGGGTCTGTCAATTTTTGGTAAGACTAACTAACCAAAAAGGCGAATTGGTCACTTACAGAACCAGTGTACGTACCGTGTGAGAGTGCATGTGTGTGGAGTGTGCAGGAAACTAGTGAATACGGTGACAATATATCGTTCGTAAGCAATATCGTAGCAATATTTGCTCGAGTGTTCTTGTCTGGGGGATGGAACCTAGGCTTGAGATGCTGCTGAGGGAGGCCGCGGCGGGTGTGCTGGAGCGAAGTTGACCGCCCAACCACGGTTGCGTTTCGGTGATTTCGCGGGTGTAAACGCAAGCACGCTCTACTTAAAAAGTCGTCGGTATACAAATCATATGTAGCTGTTATATCGTCTGGGAATTGGTGAACATGTTTCGCTTTTAGGATACTTCACGACGGGCTTGGGTGTGTAGTTCGCGGTGGATACCACTAATGGGTTGGTTTTTTTTTTTTTTTTCGAATCGACTACGCTATTGACCAAGCAAGGTCTTAACAGCTTCACCGGACTACTAAGGCGAGCGCTTAAGGCACTCGGCCGATTTTATTTGACAACTAGCTCAAGGGTGCGCGGCACACCTCGGCTTTGGCTGTTGCCTGATACATGCAATTCGCGAGCTATGTAAGCTAAGCTAAGCTAACTATTCATACATATATGAGTTGTTGAAACATATATGTGTACCAAGCATACATACCTCAACAACCCTTATATATATTTCGTATCGGATAATATTCTAAACTATTTCAGTTTGATAAGGGGAAAAAATAAAACCCTTCCACCTGCATGTGTAAGCGTGTATGCGTGCACATGTGTGGAGGTGATATGTGTAATGTTGTCGCAGTGATGTAAGATTTTGTGTCACTGTATCGCGCGAGCAGCGTACTCAAGGGCTCCACGCCGAGGGAACGGACTTAGGCTTGAGCTGCTGCCGAGGGGGGCGTAGTCTGGTCGGGGGGCGTAGTCTGGTCGGGGGGCCTAGTCTGGTCGGGGGGCCTAGGCTGGTTAATGGGTTGGGTTACGGAGCTCATCTTCCGTAAGAATTCCTTTCTGTGTACTTGGTATAACAGACTCAATCTCCCAGAACCGTTTGAAGAGTGCATTGTCATCAGCCTGATCTACCTAACTAATAGAGACATGATGGCAATTGATAACATCATTTGTAAATTACTGGTACTTTTCCAAATAAAATCCAACCCAGGACAGTATTTTAGGCTACAGGTAACGATGGCCGACTTTGAATGAATCCCTCTTTTAAAACTTGGCCGTATACTTCAGCATCCAGCAAAATATCAATCTTCTTAGGGATGTAGAATTCTGGATCTGTTAGGGTAACAGTTTCCATCATAGGCCATTCATTTAAACTTTCTTTAAATTTTGCCTTATACTCAAAATGATGGTGGTAGAGCCACGCTGAAACTATTATTGATTTCAGCATGAATGGGTCGGCTCGCCCGGGGTAGTACCACCCTCTCATAGAAAACCGACGTGAAGTAACAGTGCTTGCATTGTTGCGTTTCGCTCGGTCAGTGAGAGCGCCGGAGACCCATCTCCCCTCCCCTCTCCTCTCTCCTCTCCCTTCCCTCCCCTAACCTTTCCCTCCGAAAGATGGCAACGCACTTGCGATTCCTCTGGGGTTGTTAGTGTCCATGGATGGTGGTGATCACTTAACAGCAGGTGACCCACATGTTCGTTTGCCACCTATGAAATAAAAAAAAAAAAAAAAAATACAATCCTCCAGTTAACTCATATACTTTTTTTAGTAAATAGTCTTTAGGAGTTTTTTTGAAATTAGATCTACCTTTTGTTATGGTTAACTTTATATCAAATTAAATTTTATGTAATTCAATTTTTTAATAAATACTTATAAGAGGAAATAATAAAATATACTAATAGTCATGCAAATAGTATGATAATAAGTTTCTAAATTAAAGTTAATACAAACGAATCTTCAAAAAAGTAGAAGTATTGAATTGGTATAATTTTTCTAGGTGTTTGAACACAAGAAACGATAATTTTTTACTGTCTTTTTTGCACTTTTATTTTACAAAAATAGAATTTACTATGAAATAAAGTTCAAACTTGCTTGATTTTAGTTATAAGTTACAATGTACTCTCCACCACTGGTTTGTCGTCGACGTTGCGTCTTCGTCGTTTTTTTGTTTTTAATTGGGGCTCCGTAGCTACTCAGGTAAACCAGCCTAATTCACTCGTCTCAATTGATTATTCAATTCCCAATTTATATGTACAAAACGCTTTTTGAAGTTATACTTCTTTTGGCGCGTTAGGGAAAAATGATGAGAGTAAATTTTTACGACACCCGCGCACACCGTCACGAAAAACCGACACCCTGAAGTTAGCTATAGTCAGCATTTTGTTTCTTTGTATTTGTTGTTTGTATTTCTTTGTATTAAAACTTTCAATGTATTAAATACCTATTTTCTATTGTTAGTGTCGTTTTTTCTACAAACGTAGAATAAGACGAAAGATACAATTTTTTAAAAGATTTTTATCTTGTTACGCCAAAGAAGTATAACTTCTATCGCGTGTACATAAGTACACACACACTTTTTTTTTTAATTGGGGTTCCGTATCTGCTCAGGGAAACCAGTGCTAGAGTGAACCGGACTAATTCACTCGTCTGAATTGATTATTAAATTCTCAATTTATATGTACATGGTTAGCATATATAAGATCTATTACTTTCAACTATTTGACATTAGTATTGCCTGTCACTCGCCTGGACTGAAGAAGCTGAATAGATCCCTTAAAACAAAAATCTCGAACTGACTACGCTATTGATCTAGCAAAGACTTAAAAGCTTCACCAGACAACTAAAAAAAAAGTGATCACATATGACTAAGGCATATATATCTATATATATCTATTGTTTACGCTAAAATGGTTAAGAGGCGTTGCATTGCACAGCGGTATTATCCGTCCTTTAAATCCATCAAGTGTCATAATTCCTCCCCCCAACCCTCTCACCGGTGCTTAAGTCAGTCCGTATACGAAATTACTACTGCGCACATCTTTGTGAGTGACTTTTAAATAACAAATTGCATTATAAACGTTTCATAATATAGTTAGAAAATAAAAGTGAAAGGTGCAAACAGAAGTGTCTGTGAATGAAGAGAGGCCTCCTACAACCGTAATAACAGCCAAAAGGTGAGTCCTATTTTTTCCCATATCCTTCCGACCGTTGTGCATTATTAGCGATCACCAAAAAAAGCATCACGCCGAATTAATCAAACCATTTTGTTCACAATTACAACCAGCGTTTACATATTGGTCCTATCGAACACGGATTATCGACATATTTTATATAATAAATTGATCGTTAATAATTATTGTGTGCAAGTGGGTAATTGATATTATTTGACAAAATGCTTTCTGATCCAAATAACGAATGTACGTTGCAGAAATTGCAAAATAAGGTTACAGCCATGTTTGGGAGATTAAAACAAATATATGAAATGATTGCAGACATTGATAATAATAAGTCTAAAATTGACAAGTTTTTAGCGGATAGTTCTTCGATTGACACGTTACGAAATAATTTTATGACCGCCGTCGAAGAATTAAATGATTTCGAATTATTGTTTACGGATGGTTCTATTCCTTCTTATAGCAATATCATTTCATTTGATCAGTTGTACTCAAAAATAAAATACAAATCACACCAACTGCAGTCGCAAATGGCTAAAAATACTTGCCGCGATAAGCAGAGTTCCGTAGTGAAATGTGTAAAACCATCATTAAAATTACCGCTATTAAAACTTTGTTCATTTGATGGGGAAATTGAGACATGGCCTATTTTCTATAATAATTTCAAATCTATCATTCACGATAACCAGGATCTAACTGACGGTGAAAAAATTCTATATTTATTCGGTAGATTAAAAGGCAATGCCCTAAGTATGTTTCAGGGTATTTTACCCACAGCCGAAAATTATAATGTTGTGTGGAAAGCCTTGTTGAATAAATATAATAAGAAAACGATATTAATCACCTCGTGTTTTGAAAAATTACCTAATTTGCCAAGTGTGAGCGAAAATGTTGTATTTGACAATTCCGATAATAATTTAACTTGTACGGAATTCATCGATTCTATTACAAATAAATCTCACATTTTGCAACGCGCTCATAATGAGACGGGTAGAGTAAAAACAAATACGAATACGGGTCGTACTCAGGCACGTAGAAATAATAATGTGGCGTCGTTGTCAGTTAAGTCCAAGATTCGCACCTACCGTAATAACTTTCAAAGTTTTGTAAATATACAGGAACATTATTTGTGTTTATGTTGTGGAAAGAGTTATAATTCTGAGCCAGTACATTACCCACGGTTCCTATCAATGATCCCTAATGATTGTTGTAAATTTACAAAGTTAAATAAACATTGTGTGAATTGTTTAAATAGCAAACACATGATTACAAATTGTAAAAATCAGAAACGTTGTAATGAATGTAATCACAGTCACCATAGCTTGCTACATTCTCTCAGTAATAAATTAATATTTAGTAGTATCTCTATGGCACGTACAAATACAGCGACCGTGACTGCGACAGAGTTGCGGCCGCGGCGGACGTGGAGCGCGATCCGTGCGTCTGAATACGTACCTGCCGTCACCTCCGTGTCACCTTGTGCCGTCGGTGTCCGCGTCGCTGCGTCAGAGTTCGCTAGTTCGAATGCCGTGTTTTCTATCTTACTCGGTACCGCGCTAGTTCATACTATTAATTCTGAGAGAAAAATATGTATGTTGCAAGCGGTAATAGATAGTGCGTCTCAAACGGATCTCATAACGAATAAATGTTATGAAAAATTAAATTTTAAATTGATTGCGTCACAGTGCAAATATATGTCGGGAGTAGATCCTGTATTAGGGGTTGCCTATTTAAATATGCGGTCTTCCTTCGATTATTCGGTTAGGTTAAATATTCAACCGTTGTACGTTAATCGTATCAACAATGAATTACCTACCGCGGAGATAGACCTGGCACGCCTGGATTATTTAAATAATACTTCTTTGACATATTACGCTTATGACGCGTCAGCAAATATTAATCAGATTTTAGGGATGAATTTATTTGCACGAATACCGAGTCATAATACTCGTACAATATCTCGTGCTATCGATGTACCTGTGGCAATTGATACCTTATTAGGTTTTATAATAATTGGCCAGGTCTTGATTCTTTGTCCCGTGTGCAACAATGTTCGTTCGTGCTGTACTATGGAAGAAAAATTCGAAAATTGCCTGAATCGATTTTTCGAATTAGAGAAGGTACCCAATGTGCCTAATTTCCAAGCTCAGGACGAACGAGCTTGCGAAAAATATTATTGTAAAGTAACTCGCCGCGAATCGAACGAGAGATACGTAATATCGCCGGTAGGTATTAGTAAATACGATCCCTCCTCTTTAGGAGATTCGATGCGCATCGCCGAATGTAGGTTCAGATCTTGGAAACGTATATTGTTATTCAATTCCACTCTGAAACTAAAGTATCGTAATAATTTTAGAAAATACCTTCCGAGCAATTATGTGTGCCGTGTGTGTACTATTTGCCAAGTCGGTTTGACTAATGATCAATGTGTGACATCTCATGCCGTGATACGCGCAGAGAATCCTACCATCCGATTATGCGTAAATGCGAGTAGCCAAATTATTACTCTTAAATCGTTAAATGATTTTTTACATACTGGATTAAATCTGAAAAATGTTTCAGATTCACTAATATTTAAATGTCATTTGTGTCCAGTAGCGTTAAATGCTTATGTACAACAAATGTATTTACACATTTTCATCGATAATAATGATCGAAAATATCTTAGGTTATTGTATAGGTTCGATAGTACTGACGAAATTACCTCTTTTCAAATGTCACGTGTACCATTCGGCCTATGTTTTAGTAACTATCATGCTATACGTAATACGAATATACCTCAACTCGCCGAGGATGAACGCGAGCGCTTCCCAACTACTGCCATGGTAGCCACTAGAGTTCCATATGTGATAGATTTAGCAACTAGTTGCTCATCTGTGTCTGAGGGTATCGAACTGTCTAAGCTGGTCGGTTTTTGCGCAGCTGGAGGGTTCGAGCTAGTAAACTGTTCTAGTAAATTACCTAAAGCTAGATGTAGTATTCTAGTGGCTTATTATACTAATGGGGCGGTAGAATTCCGTCCTGGGATTTACCTAAAAATAATTGGTTTTCCCTGGACTCTGGTTTTGGACGCGTTTACAATTAGCGTCAATTCAGAATCTCACGAGTTCACTATACGGTATATCTTATTAACTATTGCCCAATTGTGGGATGTTAAGGTATACGCAAGTACGAGAATGTTAGCATCGAAGTTAATAGTAAAAATATTGTGGAAAATCAACGACGGATGGGATGATATTCCCTCTCTAAATGTCGTGTGCTTTTGGCGAAATATTGAAAATCAATTGCCATTAGTTTTCAATACTAAATTGCCGCGATATATAGTTGCTAATTACAAGCTCGTTATCTTAAAACGTATTAAAATTGAATCGGAATACGCCGAAAGTAGCGTATTATATTTGTATACGTATACCCGAAAGGAATATAGTTGCATAGCTATTTTATTGTGGGCGAAACTGGGAATAGTATTTTCAAATATAGCTATTACAAGCTTCATCAAAATCGATATTAGATTGTACCCACCCTTGCATATTTATGTCAAACGATTAGCGACGAGCAATATTAATAGTGCTAAAATTGGAATCGTAAATATTAAACTACTACGAGCAACTAGGGAATTGATTACCGTGCTCACTCAAATTGAGATTGTTGTAAACTCATATCTACTGTTAGTCTCAAGTAGCGATTCCGCTGTAGTTCTAACATGGCTTTCCATGCAGTATTTTGTGATGGCTTTCTTGAAGTCGTTGTTGATAGGGGACATGTTTCAGTTTCTCCTGATTAAAATAGGATTCCGCATGATGCGGATATTAAAACTAAAACAGGAATTTATCGCCGACCGATGGCGGGAGTCTTCCTTTTTTACCAATTATCAATAATTAGTATATTTTAATACAGTCCACTAGTTCTCATTTAGTATATTAATTTTAAATAATTATGATTTTAGTTTATTAACTTTAAATAAGCATTATTAAATAAGCATTAATTGCATAAAGTACACAATAATTATTCACGTATATCGAAGTCAATTAAATACTTTGTTTCATTCTTAAATCTTGAAGGATTTTATCCTGTCAAGCCCGGGGGGGTGTTTACGCTAAAATGGTTAAGAGGCGTTGCATTGCACAGCGGTATTATCCGTCCTTTAAATCCATCAAGTGTCATAATTCCTCCCCCCAACCCTCTCACCGGTGCTTAAGTCAGTCCGTATACGAAATTACTACTGCGCACATCTTTGTGAGTGACTTTTAAATAACAAATTGCATTATAAACGTTTCATAATATAGTTAGAAAATAAAAGTGAAAGGTGCAAACAGAAGTGTCTGTGAATGAAGAGAGGCCTCCTACAACCGTAATAACAGCCAAAAGGTGAGTCCTATTTTTTCCCATATCCTTCCGACCGTTGTGCATTATTAGCGATCACCAAAAAAAGCATCACGCCGAATTAATCAAACCATTTTGTTCACAATTACAACCAGCGTTTGCATCTATATATATATATATCTAAGGCAAAAATTCAAACGATAGTTCAGAAACGTGATACCCATCTCTGAATGACAATACACATTATTATAAAATTACATTCAACAATGGCTCTTGTTGATCTTGGTATTATAGTATGAGCTTCAAATTGAAATTTACTTTTCTAAAGCTTGCAGCTGTAGCAACTACACATGTAGATTGAGCGTGTTGCCATTGTTAGATGTCCTGAGAGGATGTGTTGTAGAAAGGAAACACAACCATGTGCATGTATGCGTTTATTGGCGCTAGCGACCGATCCGAGCCCACAGAGTACGTTATATCGCTGAACTATAATTTCGCGATGACTTAATTAAGAGCCTGTCCAGATGAGGCGTTTTAGACACTCGCGCGTACTCGAGATACCAGTGCTACATATATCCCGTCCAGATGGTGCGGCGCGTTTCCTAACTCGCGCGTAAAACGCGTGCAAAGAGCGAGACTCTTGACTCAAATACTCAAGCCCCATTGCTGCGTCCAGTACTACGCGCGAGTCAGTGGCGAGTCGACATAGTTGTCAGTCGTCTATCCGTACGACGTATCCCAGCGTATGCGACGTTTCCTAGGGTAGAAACTCGCGTAAAACGCGACGAAACATATTTCACACAATATTCATATTAAACACAATATTCCCCCCTTTATAAAAAAAAACAAACAAAAACAGAAAATAAAATATAAGAAATATAGAAAATATAATCCAAAAAAATATGTGTGAAGATATACGTAACACTAAGCAATGTTTATCATTTTGCTTATTGCTAACTTATACTAATTAGTTTAACACGAATACACATTATTACATTACAAGTATATTATGCAAAATTTGACGCTGAAGGTGACTGAACTGTCCACATAAATAACAATCATATTGTTACTTGCGCAATGAGGTTAATAATCTATTATATTTATATGACTTCATTCTACATGTAACGAAAAGTACTTATAATATAAACATGACGTACACCGAGGTTAGAAAGTAAACTACGCTAAGCTAAACTAAGTTAGCAAATAATGTATAAAGAAAAAAGGGTAATAATATATGGATGGCTTATAGGGAAATATTTGTATTTTTAGGTTATTTATGCATGACGCGACAACATCTCAGATATGGCAATTATGGTAGTGTTGTTATTTTTTTATAGCGAGCTTTAGCAGGCGTATTGGTGTCACAGGCCAGGGCACTGTCCAGTCTAGACCGACGTGAAGCCTCGGCTGAAGCTCTCGCATCAGCTCTGAAAGCAGACTGTGCTTGTTATGAAGCACTCGACTTACTTCTTGATCAACATGCTCTTACTCCTAGGCAAGGTAACCATTTATAATTTTAACCTTTGTTGTTTAAAAATTGTTTTTTTTTTTTTTTTCGAACTGACTACGTTATTGACCAAGCAAGGTCTTAACAGCTTCACCGGACTACTAAGGCGAGCGCTTAAGGCACTCAACCGATTTTATTTTGACAACTAACTCAAGGGTGCGCGGCACACCTCAGCTTTGGCTGTTGCCTGATACATGCAATTCGCGACCTATGTAAGCTAACCTAAGCTAAGCTAACTATTCATACATATATGAGTTGTTGAAACATATATGTGTACCAAGCATACATACCTCAACAACCCTTATATATATTTCGTATCGGATAATATTCTAAACTATTTATATATTTATTTATATATTTATTTATTTAAGGTTCACAAAACTGAGTTCAATGAACAAAAATGGACACGAACCCTTTTATATGTGAACACAGCATGCATAATATAAGAAGACAAAGTCATAGTATTAATACAAAGAAAAATGAAATTATATTAAACATTTAAATACATTTTTTTTCTAATTTTAAAAAACGGTTTTAATGGTTTTTATGACACTGAATATACGGAAAACTTGTGTTATTACACATTTATTCATATTCAATACTTATTAAGAAGTTGTCAAAACGATATAATTAAAAAAATTATGCATATCAGTAAAGTTTTATCGTAATTAACCGGCTAATGACCATTGCACTTATTCGGAGACACGTTTCATTCAATTTGATATGATTTATTTATTTATTTAAGGTTCACAAAACTGAGTTCAATGAACAAAAATGGACACGAACCCTTTTATATGTGAACACAGCATGCATAATATAAGAAGACAAAGTCATAGTATTAATACAAAGAAAAATGAAATTATATTAAACAATTAAATACATTTTTTTTCTAATTGAGGCCAAAGAAACACAAAAAAATATATCGAATTTGAAACGTAAACTATTACAAAATGAAAGCATGCGATATAAAGGGCAATGTTGACCTGCGTTAGTTCTTGCTAATGGTAGATGAAAAGTTTGCCTGTTAAGTAAACGACTGCCTATACGTGGCACACTAAAGGGTATTTTTTGAAGAAAGTCTGAAGATTCTAGGAAACCATGTATCAATTTGTATATAAACATTATATCAGCCACCTTTCTACGATTCTGTAATGGTTTCATTTTATAAAGTTCTAAACGTTATAGTTATTTCAGTTTGATAAGGGGAAAAAATAAAACCCTTCCACCTGCATGTGTAAGCGTGTATGCGTGCACGTGTGTGGAGGTGATATGTGTAATGTTGTCGCAGTGATGTAAGATTTTGTATAACGGTATCATCAGCGTAGCAACCTACCTCGACCCGTTTAGACCGAGGTAGGTCACTGATGAACAGATTGAAGAGTGAGGGCGCGAGTATGGAGCCCTGTGGCACACCTGGGCGTATCGGGGGGGGCAGGGATAGTTCCTCATTCACTCTAAAGCGGAAAGTCCTATCAGTGAGATAATTGTGGATAATATGAATTAATTTATCGGTTACGTGAGATTTACATAATTTATGGATGAGCCCTCCATGCCAGACCTTATCGAAGGCTTTGGCAACATCGAAAAAAACTGCAATTGTTCGTTTCGGTTTACGTTTCGGGTCGGCATTAAAATTAGAGAAAATGTACTCCGTGAGGCGGTGTACTTGATTCGTGCAAGAGTGTTCGGCACGAAATCCGAACTGCTCAGGTGGTATTAATTTTAAATCTGTAATCGAGACCTGGAGACGGTTCAGAAGGAGCCGCTCGTATAATTTACCTAATGTATCTAACAGGCTAATCGGGCGATAGCTATCGGGAAGCGTAGCTTTTTTGCTGGGCTTGTGTATGCCTATCACTATGGCCTTCTTCCAGGCGGCTGGAAAGTGGCCCTGGGACATGGCTGCATTGAAGATGCAGACCAATAGAGATATGAAGTGATCGGGAAGGAGTCTCAGTACCTCGTTCCTGATCCCATCGGGACCTGGGGACTTCCTAAGCTTGAGACGCTGGATGGCGGTCGAAACTTCATCGAAAGTTATTGAGGTTAGGGTATCCACGGGAGGGGACGCTAGTGCATGCTCTACCGACAATTCGATCGACCCAATATGGATAGGGTCAGTGTTGTCAGTGTTCGGTGAACACTGTTTTTCTAAACTCGTGGCAAGACATTCCGCTTTATCTATGCTATCGAACGCAGGTGGCAATCCGGGACCTCTATCGAGAGGAGGCATCGGAGTAGTGAGATCTGACTTTAAAGTTCGCGAGAGTTTCCAGTACGACAGGTGAGACGGCCGGAGATCCTGCAGTAGTCTGTCCCGCCTGTCGCCCCGAATCTCAGTGATACAAGATTTGTCTAATTTACGTAACAAGCGTAAACGATCGCGATTTGCTGCAGACGGGTAAGCGTCGTGAGCTCGAGTCGCGGCGTTCTTTTCCGTAATCAACGCTCTCACGTCGTCAGGGAGTATAAAACGGCGATCATTCGCCGCTTGTACCTCTTTCGAGGTTTCTCTGACGGCGGTCTGGAGATAGTCGACCAGGGAATCGATAGCCGAATCCGCGTCGGCTTTAGACACCAACACGTCTGGAATCCTGTCTAAATTGCTAGACGAAGGATTTTCTTTAAAATAACGAGCGAGTTTCGCGTAATCAGCCACCCTAACCGACGGAGGGGTGAAGTCTGAGTTAAAACCTAACTGTAATACGACCGGGCGATGGTCCGAATCAAGTTCGTGTACGACTTGTATGAGTCGTACCCGAAGCGTGATATTTTTTAACAAAGCTATGTCTAAAACTGACGGACGACAGTTATCCTGATAATGGGTGGGTTCCGGAGGGGCTATGACGTCAAATGCGAGAACCCTACCTAGTTTGTCGAGTATCCTCCCGTTACGAGAGGTTCTCGGACTATTCCAGATGACGTTCCCGCAGTTGAGGTCCCCCGCTATAATAACTGAGTCTCCTAAATTAAGCAACGCTCGCAAATCGGTTTGTAACAATTCTTTATTCGGTGAGAGGTACGCGGACACTAATACAATGGACGGATGACCGGTCATACCTATTGTACACACTGACACTTCCATATTGGTCAAAACGGGCGGATCTATCGGCATGCAATATAACGAACGCCTATAGTAAATTAAGGTGCCGCCCCCGCGGGCGACACGATCATTTCTAACTATATTATAATTCGCGATACTAGGATTACGCATTTTAGGTTTAAGAAGCGTCTCCTGGACGAGGAGAACGTCTATCTGTCTATCGCGCAAAAAGGCAGCTACTAAATCACGCTGTGTCCTAAGAGATCTCGCGTTAAAAAACGAAAGAGATAGACCGCGCGGTTTTATCCTATTCATAGCCACGAATTTTATTTAAAATCTAAATCTTGTGTGAATCGGGAGAGGCGCTGCAACGTTGCAGCGATGCCTCTATATTGCGCGAGCACGTCGAGCCGGCCCAAGCCTGTCTCGGCCTTAAGGGCCTCGCGGAATGCAAGAACCTCCTGAAGGTCGTGCTCTTGGAGTAACTGGTAGACCCAGTCCACCGCGGAGAGCTCCGTAGAGTGGGCAGGAGCAACGCGCGCCGGCCGCGCCTGTGGTGGGCGTGCCTGAGGCTTGGGAGCCTCAGCCTGGGGTCGGGGGGCCCAGGGGGCCAGAGGGGCCCGCCCGGGTTGTGGTGCGCGCGGCACAGAAGGTGGCGCGCGCGTAGTGGGCGCGGGCGCTACCGGGGCGCGAGAGTCACCTGGCAGGTCAGGGAAGGCCTCCACGGACATGAGAGGTGGAGGCGGAGGTCGGGCAGCGACCACAGGCGCCCTAGGCACCTGTTGCGCCTGGCGGGGGCGTTGTGTGCGCGGGGCGCGGGGACAGCCGTGATAGTTCGCGAGGTGACCCGCGTTGCCGCACAACACGCAGCTAGGAGGTCCGGAGTGCCGGGTGTGCGCCCACGCTCCTTTGTGGCGTGATCCCCTAAGCACTTAACGCACCTAGGGCGGAGATGGCAATTTCGCGACGAGTGACCATAACTCTGACAATTATGGCACTGCGACGGGGTGTGGGTCTTGCGGGGAGGCTCCACGGTGATGCCGGTGAGCTTGCATACTGAGGTCAGATTGAAAATGGCTTTGCCCTCCTCGGAGCGATCCAGGATGACAAGAACCATGTTATATGGTTTTCTAGTACGCGGGTGGTACATCCGGTGTACCTCGCGCACTGGGAGTTTGTCCTCCTTAAGGGAGGCACTAATGTCTTCAGGAGTGATCTCGGTCGGGACGCGACGGAGTACTACACGGAGGAGACGTTCCTCCTCGAGGGTAAAAGTAAAATATGCTAACTTCTGTTCCCGACGGAACTTTGTTAGCGCTCGGTGGTCTGAGGTGCTAATCACCTTAACTTGTATACCCGCCGGAGTGTTAAGGGCAGACGTATACCTATTAAAATTGGTGTGTGAGGATATTAATATGGTCTACAAAAAGGTTCAGAGGAAAATGGATGTTACATATTTATAAATAGGTAAAAGGTAATGCGAGAGAGACGTTGCTCTTTTTTCAGGTATTGTCATATGGTAAACATTATTTTCAAGCAACATTTCTTTTGTTATGTCATAGGTGGCAAACGAACCGGTGGGTCACCTGATGTTAAGTGATCACCACCGTCCATGGACACTAATGACATGAGAGGTGTCGCAAGTGCGTTGCCACCCTTTGGGGGGAAGGGTTAGGGGAGCGAAAGGGAGAGGAGAGGGGAGGGGAGGTGGACCTCCGGCGCTCTCACTGGCCGATCGAAACGCAACAATGCAAGCACTGTTACTTCACGTCGGTTTTCTATGAGAAATCTATATATCTCTATCCGGTACTACCCCGGACGAGCCGACCCATTCATGCTGAAACCAGTAATAGTTTCAGCGTGGCTCTACCACCAATAAGGTAGTATACTTGTGAACATAGAAAACTTAGGCATATCATTATGGTATTTATTTGTAAAGAAATTGGGAAAGATGTTGAGGACATTCTTTATGGAGCTCATTCTTTTAAAATTTCCCATTAGTCTCTATATAATTCCATGGATTGTATAAAATTGATTATTTATTAGCATTTTTGATATAGTGCTAGGAGTATGTTTGATGTAAATGTTCTTATCAAATTTTTGGTATTGGTTATTCCTGGGTAAATTACCATGTTTATATCTTCATTATGTGTTTGTCTGTTCTCAGAGAAGGAACTCATAGAATCCCTGCCAATAAGCAGTCAGTTGAGCAGTGCAGAGAGTGCCTTAGTACAAGCTGCTTACACAGAAAGGTTCAACAGGCACGCACCGCTGTCGAAAACTGTTCCCTTGCCGCAAACCGAATGCCCTGTACGTATAACATTGTATACATGTACAGTATAAATATAGTTTGACGAAAACAAAAAACTGATTCATTGTCAGCTCTGATCTATGATTTTTGTTGTTTTTATGTGTTCTATACTTTTAAAATATTTGGTGCCTCTCTCGTAAATTATTCTTCAGGATTTTTCAATAACTTATGTATCATTCAATAGCGACTACATTCAAAGTGGTGCATAAATGCTACTTCTGTTAAAAATTTGTATTGTGCTAGTAGCGAGTGCGCTGACAGCGGTGCATAAATGCTACTTATTTTAATAGGTGTATTGTACAGGTTGTGTGTGCAGTGTTATCGGTGCATAAATACTACTTCTTTTAACAGGTTTACTATGCAGTTAGCGAGTACAACCGCAGCGTTTGACTTTTAACAAGTGATTGTGTTGGTAGTGAGTAGTATAGTGACAACAGTGCATAACTGCTACTTTTAACAAGTGTATTCAATGATATTATAATTAAACAGGTATAGATACGTTACCTACGTGATATTTTGACAAAACAAATGGCACGATAACGCACACATATGTAAAGTAATATTGTAAGTCTTAGATAAAATGTGAAAGTAAGAGCATATGCGCATATTCTCAATATCGGTGGTGAAAAAGAAATAGTTGTAGCTGCTTAGATACGGGCGGATTGACGGGGCAGCTGTCAAAAAGGCACTGTCGAAGCGTTTATGACGTATCTACAGTTTTTTAGTTGTAATATAATTGAGTGTATGTGTTGGTAGCGAGTATAGTTACATCGATGGTTAATTGCTACTTTTAATAGGTGTATTGTATTGGTAGCGAGTTCGGAATCAGCGGTGTATAACTGCTATTTGTAACATGTGTACTGTTTTGGTAGTGAGTATAGTGGCAGTAACGCAAAAATTCTCGATCGTGTGAAAGAGGAACTGTGATACGAGCATCTTCGTGCGGGACCGGACTCATCAAAAACACACCAAAAAATATACAACTACTAATGAAACTCCAATCACGTTTCAAAGGCAATATTAATCTAAATCCAAACTAAGTTTACTAATACTCGCATCTAAATAAAGCTCTCTTTTTCTTGGAACTGAGTGAGACCTTTCCTTGTATTTATTTATTGCTTTATCTATTTCTTGGTATATTTATTTATTTACTCTTTTGTTTATCTATTTATTTACGTATTTCTTTAATTCTTCAGTGATTTATTTTTAAATTTATTTTCTTTTTATTGTTTGTTTATTTAAGTAGTCTTATGTTATTTTTCCCCTGTCTCGCTCAGGTACTTATTTGCGTTGTTTTCCTATTTTGTTTAGTTTTAAACAGCTCCCTTTGATCCGGACTCGGGATAGTCCGTTAAATTCATTAAGGCGCGCCCCCCTGCCCCTCTGGCAGGGAGGTTTCACATGTCTTCCCCCGCCCCACTCCCCTCCTCAGGCCCCGGTATGGCCGCTGAACAAGAGATCAGTCTCTTAGAGACTGAGCTCATTAGCCTCCGCGGCTTCATAGCCGCTATCTGTCCTCGTCTCGTAGACGATTACGATGCGTACGCTGCAAAGCGTCGCACCGAGCTCCCTCATTCCTCGAAGCCCGCTCCCTCGATCTATGCCAAGATCGAGGCTTCCAACAACTTCCCAATCCCAGCCGATCGCGATAGCGATGACTCCGACTCCGACTCCGGCTCCGACATGGAGCAAGACCCTCCTGCTCAGCAGGATCCCCCTGCCGAGCAAGCCCCTCAGGCTGAGCAAGCCCCTGCTGCGGACGATGGCTTCACCACCGTCACGCACCGCAAACCGCGCAAGAACAAGAAGCGCCCGAACTCACCTTCCGATCCGGAGGACAAATTGCCCTCTAAAAAGATCGCAAACGTCGATGGCGCGAAAGTGCCAAAGGCGACACCAGCGCCCTCTAGACCCGACTCGCCCGTGGCCGCGGGTTCCGCAGTCTCGGGCAAGAAGCCCCGCCCACCGCCCCCCGTTACGATCCAAGACAAAGCGTCTTGGGTTGAGATTTCTAGCCTGCTGGAAACGGCAGGTATCCCTTACACCTCCGCCGTGAATACCGCTGTAGGTATTCAGGTGAAGGTAGCCACGTCCACCCGAACAGACAGACAGACGCGGTAGGGGACTTTGTTTTATACTATGTAATGATATAGCATCATTGCTATATATATTCACTAATTTGTATCGATACTGATATTAAAAATCATAAGCCTAATTAACATAATTAATAAGTAAATAAGATTTGCTATCGATAAACAAAAAAAAATGCATTAGTTTCAATTCAACCGATATTTTTACCTGTGTTCTTGGACATTGACCTCGTTATCGCTTCGTGGAACAGTGTGAGGTATTTCTCAACGCATCTTTTTACATGTATTTCCGAGGCGAAAGGGTCTCGATAAGGAATTAACATTTCAGTACATTGTTCACTGATGAGATATATGTGTCCTTACATTTGAAAATAAGCTACATCCAATAACATTCTTAATTTTTTGAGATTCCCATGTAACATTGTAGAAGATGTATACCATATAATGTCTGAATGCACACGTAACCAAGCCCAAATACTAGCACTGGAGAGTAAAATGGAGGACTCATTAAGATCTGTGGCTGTATGTAATGCCATCCTTGCTTTCCCGACATCCGAGGAAGCAATAATGCTTTACAGGCTGGTTATGGTTGGAATAAAAAACCGATAAACTATTGATTGTTTGTGTACATTTTTTTTTCTGTTTTATTTTGTTGTTAATCACTG
This sequence comes from Antheraea pernyi, assembly GCA_015888305.1. Classification (NCBI taxonomy): domain Eukaryota; kingdom Metazoa; phylum Arthropoda; class Insecta; order Lepidoptera; family Saturniidae; genus Antheraea; species Antheraea pernyi. The sequence continues at coordinate 430,673 of MU158725.1, read as the reverse complement.
GGGTGATATGGACAATTTGTGACCAAACCCCAATTATAAATAAATAATTTCGATACACCGATAATGAAGTTTAATTTATACCGTGCATAAGGTTTTCAGTTATTTTATGATCTTCGTATGTTTTTCATGTACAAACTTGAAGATCTTGAAATATAAAATATTAGGAACGGCTAAAATTGGATTTAGCTCATTTTTAAATGTAACGACTCATATGTTTTGGTTATTAAGAGTATAATCATGTTGGTCGAACGGTCAGTTAATTATCTTGTTTTTTTATGTCAAAATGCAGCAAACGAACAGGTGGGTCACCTGATGTTAAGTGATCACCGCCGTCCATAGACACTAGCAACACCTGGGGAGTCGCAATTGCGTTGCCAGCCTGTGTATGGAGGAGGGGTAAGGAAAGGGGGAAAGGAGGTGGGCCTCCGGCGCTCTCACTGACCGGACGAAACGCAAGCATAGTTACTTCACGTCGGTGTTCTGTGAGAGGGTGGTACTACCCCGGGCGAGCCGACCCATTCATGCTGAAACTAGTAATAGCTACAACGTGGCTCTACCACCTTCAAAATCTTACCGGATTTCATTTCTTTTCCTTACTCGTATGTGTATGTTAACATAATGGTATTGATTTAGAATTTATTATCACACTACAATATCACTTCTATTCATACATAAATTGTCGACCAACTAGCTGCTTATAATTCTACATGTGTAATTGATATTGGCTAAACTAACGCATTATTTTAACTAAACTAACAATTTGATGAAAATTTGTTAATAAACCTTTGGGTTATATGTTTTACTTAGGAAACTTTGAATGACATTTTCACAGGGCGATATGATAATGTTTTTTTATTTTCAAACTGACTACGCTATTGGCCTGATAGGTTTTTACAACTTCACTAGACTACTAAGGCGAGCGCTTAAGGCACTCTGCCGATTTTATTTGATAATCAGCTCAAGAGTGAAATGTCACATGAAGACGTGTTCATACAATTTAAAAAAAAAATCGAGTGCATATCTGCTAGTTTGAACGGGTGTATTGTTTTTGTAGCGAGTCCGGTGGCAGCGGTGTATAAATGCTAGTTGTAACGTGTGTACTGTGTTGGTAGCGAGTATAGTGACAACGATATATAAATGTTACTTTTAACAGGTGTATTAGTAGCGAGCATAGTGGCAGCGGTGCATATATGCTAGTTTGAACGGGTGTATTAGTAGCGAGCATAGTGGCAGCGGTGCATACCTGCTAGTTTGAACGGGTGTATCGTGTCGGTAGCGAGTGCGGTGTAACGGTTGTGGCGTGTGGTGCAGAGGGCGCTGGCGGTGGAGGCGGTGCGGTCGCGCACGATGGAGGCGCGCGCGTGCGTGGCGCGGCGGCTGGCGGGCGCGTGCCGGTGGCGCGAGGCGCT